>JAHQCQ010028834.1:0-12101 GCA_023539305.1 Ilex asprella | reverse complement strand
TGCGCTGCGCTACTCTGATGGGGGTGGGCAGGTGTCGCCACTCTCTTAACAGGCCTTTTCCCAGGAATACTGGGAGGAACAAAACCGTGAGGGTCAGTGGGCCCAAAGCGGACAATATGTTGACACGTGGTGGGTGGGGTGTTACAGTATCTCTCTAACAAAAGTCCTCGCTTTATAAAAGAGTCTTGATTTAAAGTATGCGGTTGCTACCTTAGCCATGGTATCAGGAGGCAGGGAGGTGAAGCAAGTGTACCCTTGGACGAAGTCAACAATGGCATGGACCTACAAAAAGTTCTGTACACATGACCACGCAAGGGGGTGAATAAGGAGTCAAAGAGGGCACTATTGCTATGCTTCTTGATCCTTCAAATGTCAAGCATAGTTGAGAAGACAAACAAAAAAGAACAGTAAGTGCAAGTAAGAAACAAGTGGTCAAACTTTCAAGTACACAATAAGAAGGTACAAGTAACCAACGACGTGTGGGCATGAAGGGCCACCATTCGTGTCAGGGCCAAACTCCTAGTCACCCCTTACTATAATGGACTCATATTCGTAATCCTTGGCCGAATAGGCTAAACAATGAAGCAAAGGGTTTTTCCTACTTAAAGGTAGTACTTGTTATTTGAACTGGGGACGGGCTTCAGGTAGTAGCAATCTAGTACCTCCTAATGGGTAAATACGGCTTCATAAATCTCAGCTAACCTTATCATTCCCCCAAGGATCCTAAAAGCATTAGCATTAAGCTATGACATGTGAAGGCCCGTTGCATGTAGAAGCTCCTCACCAAACTAAGGGTCGGGAACCTAATTCCTTCCCCAACTATTGCCACTACGGGCCACTTGTATCAACCGTCCTGAAAGTCACTCTCATCCCCATAAGCATCTCTCACCTCGATGCTCTGTAGTATATCAAAGTTCTTTTTAAATTCTGCTAAGGATTGCTCGCTAGCCACTATGTTGATGAAAATCCCCATAGCTAACACCAAAGAGGGCTACCCAAAGCAACAATCAATGATCACTCAAAGGCACCATAAAAGGTACCCAAGGGTCCCGAAGCCAATACACCTATAACCCACACACCTATTGGCACTAACCCAAGTAGCAGCTATCAACCGACGCTTCCCCTAGGCGACACCCTGTCGACAAGTGAACAGCTCAAGCCACTCCCCCACTTTCAACTACCAACTAGTGTCTCTCTTACGCGACTCTAAACAGTTCAACCCAAGCAAGATCCCATTCCCTTTAACTAAACCCAATTCAAATCTAACCTAGATTGAAGATAAAACTCCCAAAACCTACAAGTTTTCACAAAGTTTCAAATTAACGTAGGGCACATGCAAGAACATTCAAAAGTTCATGTGAAAGGACAAAGAACTTTCAAAGATTTCATGTTTGGAAAATTGTAAAATTTTCAAAGTTACCTCAAGAGGTAACCTCCAAGTAGTGGCGACTCCAACGAAGGCAGCAGTGCTAGTGGCTCTACAAGCTCCAAGTTTCCAATCCTCTTTCCCTACTAGTCAACTTCCAAAGCAAAATAAAGAAAGAAGGAAGACCAGGGGAGGGAATATAAATCCCTAAGCTACTTAGGCAAGTGAAACCCTATTCTGCTAGGAAATATAAGCCCGTTATCAATGAGTTGGGACCGAAAGATACTTGTCCAAAAATGACTCAGTGCCAACCAACAAAACATGGAATTCCACCAAAAGAATGTATCGTGATGCATGGGTGAAGCCCATACCCCATTTAAGCAATTATATAAATGTATAATAGAAACATGTTTGGTAGCTGCCAAAAGGGTGCCGACCGGCAGGCACTATACTTGCCAAGAGGTACTATGAGAATGCTCCTCTTGCTTGTCCACTTCCATAGGACGAGTCCTATTCAGCTAAGGCTCAGAGTCCTAGTTAAATGCTACTTTGGACATCAGAAAATTGGTGATAAGGGACTTAGGAACAAGACTCTTAATCTAACTCTACCCCAAACATCTAGGAATTGGTGATGAGGTCTATCTTATCACAACCTAGAGTTCAAGGTCCTTTCGGATACAACTTCTTACCATTATAAATAAAAGCTTCAGATAGTTGGTAATTCATTCAATCCTAGCTTATTCACTCTACATTTTTCTCTGACTTGTGATCTGACTAAACTATCGAAGTCCTATTTGCCGCCTCTGACCATCGGTTCACCAAAGTGTTCTCTTCTCTTGCAAGTTCCTCGTAGCTTCCTTACCACCCTCTTTGTTAGTACAAGGTAGTTACTCTTTATGTGAAATTATTCCTGCACACCATCCTTTTTTTGTTTATTTCAGAACTTGATATTTGAATCATCTTGACCATGAAATTAGATTGAGATTGACATCAAGATTTCACATAATTACCCAATTACAATCAATTTCCTTACATATTTGATTTAAAAAGAAGGGGGAAAGAATACTGTCGTTTCCAAGACAACCATTTGAACTAAAAATTAAGTAATCAATATAACCAAATGCATCCCAAGCTTTCTTTACAGACGCCTCAATGGTGCGACGATCAACGGCAGCCTGAGGAGTGTTTTTAGCTGTGGAATCAGCCAATGAAGCGGTTGAAGAGGTAAATTGATTGGTTTGGTCACAAAGAGACTTGAGTTGATCCATTCAATGAGTAGCTGCGACGACCTTGCAACCAGCCTTGGCCAGGTCGAGGCAGAATTCCAGGGCATGGCCCAAGAATGCACCGGTCACCATCACAACCTGGCCATCTTGGGTTGCACCATACCTCAAGGATTTCAAAGGCCATCCTTGCAAGATTTGAGGCGGCCTGCTTTGCCAATAATTCAATTACCATTACTTCAATTACAATGAACTAAGTAGTTTGCTTATATAATAGATGTAGGGGCGCACACACACAAGCATGCATCATATGTCTGAAGCCAACATTCTCGAAGTCCAATTATCCTTTTGTTATGTTAATACACATAAATTTTTGATATTTTCAATATTTTTAACTATTTCTAATTTCTTTATACTTTAAATGGTAAAATAATATATAAAAATTGTCAATGTAAATACTTAGTCATACAAATCTATGGCCCAACAAATGATGACTGTACTTTTATTTGATATTCCAACGAAGAGTAACTTGTGTAGACTTCTTTTTTGCTAGTTGAAGTTTCTTACTCATTTGATAATTTGAAATCTACTTAGTGTCGGGGAGAGAGAAATATGATATAGTTTTTCATTAAAACGCTCTTTGATATTTGATTTGAACTATTTCTTTTAAGCACATGTCCTTTAGGGCGAAAAAACTTTTTAATTGCCTATGGTTGAGACCTCAAAAAAGTTATGCTCGGTCTTATTAACTTAAAAAGTTCAAAACTTGTCTTTTTCACCATTTTTCAGTTTAAAAGAAGCTGGGATAATTTTCATATTTCAAACCTTTGATATGAGCCCTATGGTAATTGTGCAATCATTATATATAGTTTTTAACACTAAAAACCCTCTTAGATTTACCAATATATTTTAGCCAACCATAAAAACCAATCTAACCCTACCAAAAGTTTTTGCTATAAACTATTTCAATCACATTAGATAGAAACACACAGGTACCACTTGAAATTTGCGACAATAGTAGTCTCTTTAATGTTAAAGCACTTGATATATTGAAGCCCAACAGGAACCACTATATTTAAGTGGAAAATCTAGTATGAATTCCGACATACAGAAATACTAATTTTTCAAAAAGACAAACTCAAAGTGAAGAGAAAATTGGGATAGCAACAAGAGTGGCCCCAGCATCAACGATGAAGATGTTTCCAGAGACATAATTCGAAGAGTCATGGATCAAGTATCGAACAAGTGTTGTCAATGCTGGGTCTGATGTGCCAATCGTTTTTAAGGGAACCGTTCTCAAAATCACATTTTTTAGCCATTCTTTTTGCATTAGATCCTTTGTGATCTCAGATAGAAAAAGTCCCGCTGCTGTTGAATTCTCTCGCATTTTATATGACCCCAATTCCAATGCCATTACCTGTGGTTACATTGTTATAATTTTGATGATGCTTTTCAACCGCGGATGAGCAGGGGGCGTTTAACCGTGATGATTAAGATGGGTCTGAGCTAAATTGCTCTCGTGATTTGCAATAGAATATTCAGGGGAGTCTAGGGGAATGTAAACAGAAAAAAATATAGTGGTTCACCGGCTCTGGAGCTCGGCTAGTCCACTCTTCAATTGAGGCTCTTGCTCCTTTTTCTTTATTGATCACTTGAGTGCTTATTCAATACAACATGAAAGAAATTAGGGTTTTGTCATGGCTCTGTAGCCTCTAGGGTTGCCTCTCGGGTATATCCTTCTGTTCCCTGCAATGAAGATATAATACAGTATTTATAGTGCAATTCCTATCTTCTAAGGGATCTACACCGAGATCTTTGCCTTCATCCGTGGGATCCTCCATGATTTTAGGAGAAAATCTTGGTCGGTTGATATTCTGTGCCTTGATTATAGCTTTCTACCGTTTCTGGGAGTGCTTTCTATTAGCCAGTTGTCTCCTTCACTTTTTACTTTATTGTCTTGTCTGAGGGGAGCCCAAGGTCTGGACCCCCGAGCTATAGATGTCCAGTCTGGCCTCCTGAACTGACCTCCTTGTCTGACCTCCTCTCTCGAGCTCGTATATAAGATTTATTCTAGGCATCATCAAATTTCATTGTCATCGTCCGACAATTAAAAATGGAAAGCATCGTAATTGTAGAAAAAATTAACATGATTACAATTTTGAGTGCTCAGTGGTCCAAAAACAAAGAGCGGATGTTAAAGATGGAACTAGTAAGGAGCGAATGCCAAACTACAACAAATATATAATAGAGTTTGGTATACACCTAAATATTGTAATGAGAAAAATGAAAGTTAGGGAGCTCAAGTAACTATGATTATAGCAAAATGAAAATTGAACATTGAGTTTTAGACAAAAGGGTTAATTACACTGTGCCCCTTCAAACTACGAGGTTTATGTTATTTTGCTCCCTTAACTATCATATTTTTTACATTACACCTTCAACTATGTTTTTAAGTTTCATAAAATATACAATGATTAACTTCCATTACAAATATAATGGAAAGTAGTTTTTCCCTTCACTTTACCCCGAAAACGTGTCTTTGTGTTTCGAGGAGTATGAAATGAATTCAAATAGTTTAGAGCACAATGTAAAAAATTCATTAAGTGTGAGCCAGAGTGACAAAAACCTCATAATTCAAGAGGGTGTTTAATTAAACCTTGACTAGGAAATCACTTCCAAAATATAGCAAGCAGCTGAATTCAATTTCATAAATTCTTGCCCACACAATTAAATCATATGTTTATGTTGAAAGGATAATGTGAAACAATAGGAAATGTTACCCTTGTCATGGTGTCCATGGCTGCCTTTGACGAAGCATAGGCAGTACATCCAGGTGATATTGGTCGGTTTAGACCACCAGCAGAAGAAATATTGATGATGGATCCTCCCCGATCCAAAGCACGCATTCGCATACCCACGTACTTTGACACCGACCAAGCTCCTATTAAGTTTGTTTTGATAACAATATTCCAATCCTCCTAAGATAAATCCAATGAAGACCTCGCCTTGCCCGTTAGTTGAAAGATCTGGTGGACTTTAATTGCATATATGGACAGAAAATCAAAAAATAGTAAATTGTTTTTTTATTTTTTCCCTTTTTCAATTTTGCTCCTTTTTATCCACTTTTAATCACGTACATAGTAATACTGATGATGTATAAAACACGACGGAGCAGAATCGCAAATATACGGTGCACTGAATAGTTCAGTCTGAGCTCCAAAGCTTTTGTGAATAGGATCGAGGGAATGAGTTTATCACACAACAGATGTACAATAATTCACCAGCTTGGGAGTTCGGCTAATCCACTCTCAAATGAGTCTCCTGCTCCAGGATAATATATTAATAATGGGGGCTTTTATAGAGAGAATATGAGTGAGACTACAATTATTTGTTGTTTATGTCGAGGACTTTGCCTCTTATTTATAGTTGTCTTTGGGCCTAGCCAAATTTATGGCGAGATCCTTACTTCTTTCTCGTAACAGTTGTTTGTATTGTGCAACAGCTGCGGTGAGTGTTGGGGCAATTACGAATCTTCTGCCCGGATAAGCGACTTTCGTTATCGTGGGGAGGCTTGGTGGGGGTCAATTGTCTTTTATGTTGCCTTTCCTGAGATGCAGATGTAGGGAGCTCGAAGTCTGAAACCGAGGTCTATGGGTAACTTTGATGAACTAAGCTCCCGACCTAAGAGATCATGGCTTGTGTTACCAAGCTCAACCTTGCGCGTATTCGAGGTACCATCAGTTGTCTCCCAGTCCTTGGTCAAGCAAGTTAGTATGAGCTATGACTGAACCCTGTCTTGGGAGAGTGAGGTTGCCCTGGGACAACCTCAAGATGAGTATGATGGGACCTTTTTTTACTGTTATGGCAAATGTGCACTCATTTTCTCCTTAGCTTAAGACTCCACATGTCCGTCCATATGCTGAGCTTTAAACACATCGTCAGACAAAATCGCCTCCTTTATTGTCTTTGAATTCTCTTCGTCTTCTCTCTTTCCAAAATTTTCACTCTTTCCTTTCTCTCTCAATTTCGTCTTCCCCAATTTACTGGAGATCTAATGTTTGGCAGAAAATTTCCTGAATTTACTCTGAAGGTTCTGCGTGGCCGGCTTAATTCATTCCTTCAATCTATCATTGGTTCCTAATTTATCGATCGTTCTCAATTGGGTATGTTATTTTCTCCGTTCCTTTCTTTTTTTTAAGCTTCCATTTATTCTAGATCCCTCAAATTCGAGATAGTGGTTTAACTTCTAGACTTTTTGCTTTTGTTATTTTAAGAATTGAGGTCATTCCTTGTCCTTCCTTCCTTTTTTCTTGGACCCTTATTCTACTGCTAGAATTTTTGTCTTTTGTCATTGGTTCCTTGACCTTTTGGCTCTCAGGGATTGCCTTACTCGTGTTCCCAGCCTCTATACTTCTTTCAATCTTCCTTTCTCTTATCCGACAATGTTTGTTTCCTGTGAAGCCACTACTTCGTCCGTCTCCCTTGCCATGGGCGACAGGTCTCGTGAGCTAAAAAATGAAGACTTGAGGAGTATGGGTGATGAGACAGATAATTTTTTTGGTGTCGATTTCGTTGATACTGAGGAAGAATCAGAGGTCTTTATGCATTTATCCCCTCCTGCTTCGACATCTAAGAAATCTCAAAAAGGGAAATCCAAGGAGAGCGATGTTGGGTTTCCGACAGTGTTGGGGATACAGAGGTCGCCCCCAGAGCCTCAGACCTTGTGGGGTTCAACGAGGTTATCCCTCCCTTTTTTAGTGTTCTTCTAGCTCGATTTGGTTTCCAAAGGGGTATGCAGCACTAGTCTCCCAATGTGGACATTCGGTATAACTCCGAGGTTCCAAAGAAAATTTATTTCTTCGTAGCTTCTTTCGAGAATGGTCTTCGGTTTCCTATGCATCCCTTCCTCAAGAGTGTTCTTTAACACTTCAATGTCAGCCTTGCTCAGCTCTCCCCCAATTTCTGGGGTGTTCTAGTGTGCTTTCTGGTTTTATTCAAGAAGAACGAGCTTGGTGTCGCTATGGTACCCTTACTCATGATGTTCTTCAATGTCAAGGTTACCCTTTCTGATGGCTTCCTATATATTCTAAATGGGTGAAGACCCGAGTTCTAATCACTGACCTTCCAAGCTCGAATAAGGAGTGGAAGAAGCTCTTTTTCTTCGTGTCTGGGAGAGAATGGGAATATAATCCTAGAGATGCGGCTGACACACTTCCTGTACCTCGGGCTTGGTCTGCCCCAGACAATTTGGGTAATTCTTGCCTTGGAGGGCCTAGTCTAGCCTTACAATCTAGTGTTTTATTCTACTAACTTTGCCTCTGTTACCACTTTCAGGTATTTGACACGACCTTAGCGCTGAGGATAGGATAGTCTTATTGAGCTTGGAGATTTGTGAACCAGAGAAATATTCTAAGCTCCTCTGGCCTGCGGTGTTTACTTAGTTCAGATTAAGTCGCCCCGAGGTGAGAGTTGAGACGTCCATTCCTATATTTGTGGTTGGTGTTGAGAATCCTGTTGATAAGGCTCTTTCTCCTTCATTTCTACTTCTTTCTCCCCCTTTTTTTTTATAATCAACTTACTTTAATTCCTCAGGTTCAAGCTCAATGGCTCCAGATGATGAAGCTGTGAGGGCTAAGATTGCCCATCTTAGGAAGGACAAATCTAGGGGAAAGTACAAGGTTGAAGTCAGGTCTAGAAGCGACCCCAATCCTCCTGCGAAAGTACAGAGAACAAAATGCCTCCATCCTTTCCTTCTTCCCAGGCAATGATCTCTGCTTCTCAAGGGATCTCTCCTCCTCTCTAATGACCTCAGTGATGTCTTCTCCTTTCTTCGTGGGGTTTTCTGGACAAGCTGGGGCATCATTCTCTCCTTCGTCAATAGAGGTTGTTGGGGCTTTGGAGCGCATAGCTCCTTTCCTACGAGAACCTTCTTTTTCCCTACCTGCTAAGAAGGTTCCTCGCTTGCTTGTGGAAGGCTTGTCATCAAAGGCCAATAAAGGCAAGGGTTCACTTATTAGGAATGTGAACCTTGCTACTGAGGTCATTGCCTTAGTCATCCCTGAGTCAGACATTCAGTATCGTAGGATTGACCCTTGGAGCTCCCCGCCCCCCGCGTCTCTTCCGTCGTCAACTTCTTTTCAGGTTATTAGATCTCCGCAAGGTGACATGGAGGTAGCTACAAACTTTTCATCAACAAAAAGAAATCTTGTTCTCTATATTTTCTTTCTATGCACTAAGCTTATTTTCCCATTTATAAACTTCTTAGGGAAAAACTAATAGAAGTTAAAACATGAAAGTTATTAAGACTTTTTATAACAAATTATTAACACCATTTCATGAGAACGAAATGTAGATTTCAGAAACAGAAGATATGAAGTGTCACTAACCTAAACCATAAAAACATAAAAAAATAATTTGACCTTATAAACTTATGCTTAAATAGCTATATGCAGATAAAACGAATGAATTTTTGTTTGGAAAACTATAGGATACCACTCGGCCTGAAGGTTAAAGAGTAAATCTAAATCAAACTTATATGAATTTACTTTTGATTATTACCATTGTGCTTGTACTTCTTATATTATATTATCTCTTACATTTTTTTAAGATTACGCTGACATGGTGCATATGATATTTGATGTTTAAGATCATCAACATATCACCAATACATATGAGTAAAATAGATCTGTCCGAACGATTAACAAATTTTTTATCACTCAGTGCAATGTAAGATTGAATCTCTTCGCCCTTATAGTTAGGAATAATTTAACCTATAGTAATATTAAAAAAAATGATATGCTAAAGAAGGGAAAAGATTATTATCATGTCCAAGAAAAACAAATGCCTTCAAATTTACCTGCAAGGCCAGCATTGTTAAGCAGAACATCAATACGACCACATGCATCCCAAGACTTTTTTACGGATTCCTCAATGGCACGACCATCGACAGTCACATCAAGTTCAATAGCCATGGCCTGAGTAGTGTTGTTAGCTGTGGAATCAACCGTTGAAGGGCTAGGAGAGGTGGACTGATTTATTTGGTCACAAAGCGACATGAGTCGATCCATCCGACGAGACACAACCTTTTGCTAGATCAAGACAGAATTCTCGGCCAAGGCCAGAGGATGCACCGGTCACCATCACAACCTTGCCATCTAGATTGCACCATGGCTCAATGATTTCGGAGACCTGGCTTGCCATTTAGTCAATTACTCTGAACTAAGCTGTTTGCTTATGTAACAGCTGTAGGAGGCACCCACACACTGGGGGAGAGAGAGAGAGAGAGAGAGACAACCCACGCATCACATATCACATGTCGGAAGTACACAATCTCGAAGTCATGTACTCCTTTGTTTTGATAGCACACATAACCACGTTGCACATTAAAGTTTTTGTTAAAATATTTAATAAAATACATAAAAATTTAAGGGTTAATACCATTTTTGATTCGTAAAATATGTATTTTTTTGTCAATTTAATCCTCATTGTATCAATTTTATTAATTAAGTCCTTAAAGTAATCAATTTATGTCGTTTTGGTTCATACGTAGACGGATCATTAGGTTGTTTATGGAATGATTACGTGTTATACCGTTTAAAAAATAACACGTGATCACTTCCGTAAAAAAATTAAACGGATAATCTGATTAGGAACCAAAGTGATACAGATTGAATACTTTAATGACCAAATTAATACAATGAAGACTAAACTGACAAAAATGCATACTTTAGAGACTAAAAATGTTATTAACCCAAAATTTAATTATATAACTAAATTAGATATTATCTTATTTTTATCATACTTAAATTGTTTATATTGTGGACGAAGTGAAAAAGATATATATATTGATTTTTTGGCACCAGAGATAATATTATATAAATAAAGTTATCGATGTGTATTAATATTGGGGTTTTGAAAAAAAAGAATAATTTTTTATATATCCTATTAAGAGTTTTTTTTTTAAATGATATGTTAGATGTTAGTTTGTTATTTAAATATAATGGGATATAATGGTAATTTATATATTTAAATAAGAAAATGTTAACCTTTATAGTTTTTTATGAGGGCAAAATAGTGAATCAATTTTTTTCATATAAGATACTTTTATTAGTAATATAATATAAATATAATAAAGTAAAACATAAAAAATAACTTTTATTTTTAGCAATTAAGAGTTTTTAAAATTTTATTTTAAACTTAATCCGACAATTTATATTAACTCTCCAAATTTAATAGGAAAAAATAGGCCCCAAAAAGATTTGTTTATATGGTTATTTTTTAAAAGTGCTACTGACCTACCAAAACCATTACAATCTCCCACCACCACCATTGGCTCCCACCACCACTATAATAGCTCACCTAACTAAAATCGGTGTTTAAATTCATTTTTCTCTGCTTTTTGTTTGTGATTTGATTTTGGATGTAAATACAAATATGTTTATGATTAATAATTTTTTTATTACTCCATGCCTTCAAGCATGGATAATAACTAGACTATCTACTAAAGTACAAAGATTGAAGACATAAAAAATGACTTTTACTGTTCGCGGTTAAGATCGTTTTAAAATTTTCTTTAAAGTTAATCCTATAGCTAATATTAACTCTCCAAAATTAATAGAAAAAATATGATCCTTAAGGGTTTGTTTGGGGCGACTTTTCAAAAATACTTCTAAAACTAATGACTTCTCATAAGTACTTTAAAAAAAGACATTAGTATTTTGAACAACTTATTTTAATTACTTCTAAATAAGTCAAAAAATAGTTTTACAACTTCAATAAATAAGTAAAAATAAAAAATCAATAACCTCTACTTTTTTAAAATCACTTATCTACAAAACATTTCATAGCCACCACCGTCGCTACACCACCACCACCACCACCACCACCACAGCCCCATCACCACTATTGCCACCCAACCAACACTGCCACTAGGGGTGTCAAACGTGTCGGTTTAAACGGGTGACAAGTGAAAAATATGTAAACTCGTACACGACACGTTTAATAAACGAGTGAAAAATCTCAACACGATCCGTTTAATAAACGGATAACATGACACGACTCGTTTAACCTATTTAATTTTAAAATAATTATATCAATAAATTTTAATACTCAATTTTTTTTTTTACTTCCAAGTGTACTTACCTAAAAAAAAAAAATTGTGTCAGTTAATCATGTCGTGTCAGATTTTGACAGACATAACTGCCACTACCACCGCCCCACCACCACCACTATCACCACTGCCTCACCACCACCACCACCACCACTATCGCCACCATCCACCACCACCGCTAATGTCGTCACCCACCACTAATTACTAACACCATTGCCCACCGCCACCACCCGCCATCATTATCATCTCTTTTTTATAATTATTACTATTACCACCATCATCCAACCGCCATCGTCGCCCACTACCATCATCATTGCCCATCACCACCCACCGCCACTGATTACCACAACCCACCACCATCTGTCATTGCCCACTATCGTCGCCTCCCACTATCACCCACCCC
>JAHQCQ010028833.1:0-12101 GCA_023539305.1 Ilex asprella | reverse complement strand
AAGAGTTTCACTCCTCTAAGAGAGAAGGAAGCTCAAGCAATGGAAGTAAAGGACATTAACAAAGAAATGTATATAATAGCCTGTATGTAAAGATCAAACATAAATGGAGAAATGAACTTCTTAATAAACGCAAATGTAAACATGAATATAAAGACTAAAAGTAAATAGAAGAACTAAAACTCTTAAGTAAATGTGAACATGAATGTAATAAATGAGTGAGAGTTCTAAGCTTCCCAACTCAACAAGAAAAAGAACTAAGACAAAGTAGAATTAGAAGTGTTGCCCACTTGTTCTCCAAAAAAATGGGTGTATTTAAAGGCAAGGAGAAGGCAAGGGGGTGAAGAAATAGTGATTGTCGTCTAAGGCAAAGTGAAAATTCAACCATTTTGTAGGCAGTCTATTAAGGACGTTCAAACGTTAGTTGGCATTCAAACGTCATTACTGCTTTTGCTTTATGGGCATTCCAGCAGTGCATGGTGTTCGAACTTTTCTTCTACCTTTGCTCTAAAAGCGTTCAAACGCCAACTGGGATCTGGCTTTATTACTCATATGTCACATGGCCTGTGGTCCTCTAGGAAAATCTCTTTCCACACTCCATTCAGAACCTGTCATTAATTTGTTGCAACACACCATGTCTTCAGTCTGATCTTGTTAGTGCTTCATTGGACGTTCGAAGGTGAGTTGGCGTTCGAACGTTGGTTCTTTGTTACTCCGGGCTTTGGTTCTTGGCTGTAACACATTCTGTCTCAGCTGGCTGGGTTCTCATGAGCGTTCGAACGTTAGTTGGGATTCAAACGTCACTTCTTTGTTCCAAGCTTTTCCAATTTGTTTCCTAATGTGTTGGTATTGCTTTCGAATGTACTTTTTGTTGCCCTTGAACCCTTTTCTTCACTTTAGAACTTGAAATGTCATTATTTAAACTCCATCAAAGTATAATTAGTCCAAATAGGGCATAATTATATGTTATATTTGAGTACTAATCACACTCCCCAACCTAAATATTGTAGTCCCTAGTAATACAACAATTCAATGTAAACCTATTTCTAATGCCTTTTTCATAGGTCATCCGATTGCATTTAGCACATACAACAGGCCGTTAAACCATTAGGTTCACCCTAATGGACGAGTGTTATCTCGTGAGGGTTTCTAGTGAAGCTACCCACAAACTTCGGTCGAACAAATGTGTATGTGAGGTGACTAAAAATGAATGAGCAACACGGTCGTGTGAGACATTCAACCCTCAATCGTGATTTACCCCTTACATTTCTTTTCCATTGATACTTTCTCTATTCAAAAATTAGCACCTGTCACCTTAGTATTTGGAATTCCCTGAGTTGTATGATGGTCATTCAAGAGACAAGAATTGGTGTATAACAAGCATTTTAATGTTTCACCCTCCATGGGTAGCTTTGATTTCACAAACCTTTCTCAGATTGCTCTCAGCAAAATGAATCGCTCCAATTATAGTGACTTATCTCTCACAGGACATGTGATTAGAAGATGGCCAATCGAAAAAATCTCATGTATAATTAGTACCAGAGTGAAGTTTTAAAGAAAACATACTTTACCTTGACATAATTTCATGGAAGAATATTGATGCAATTAAAGAAATGCTATTTAACATACCCCAACTTCTAATTGGCAACACACAGATGCACTATACTTGAGATCAATTAGGGCTTTTGAATAGGTTGTAATGTGGCCAGAGGTTAGTGACTAACGAAATGACGTCAGTGGAGTTCAAAAGCTATCTCTTTTATGCATGTTAGCACACCTCTGTTTGCCTTTTCGAATTTTTTGCTTAGGAATGGGATTTCTTTCTTTTATTTTCCCCATTTTTTTTACTTTCTTGGTAATTTTCTGTCTTTTTGTTTCTTTTTCTCTTTCGGCTGTTTCTACTTGTTTTGTTTTTATCAAATAGTGGCCACCATTGTCTTTGCAATTTTTTCTTGTCTTTCTGCATCATATTGCTTTATAAGAGGGTGTAAGAAAATTAGATAGCAATAGTATGTCAATCTTATTGTCCTTGTGGCTTGGTGTTCATATGGGCTTCTTGAAGAATAAATAAGTAGTTGAAGGCTCAAGCAGGGTTAACTAGGGATCATCACTTTGAAAAAGAAATGGTTGAGGCTCAAAATCGATCCAAAGATGGTCTAAGATCCTTTCTCAAGTATGTGCACCTGCAAGTGTCGTATGCAAGGGTTCTCTGTGGGGTATGTACATAGATGACTTTAGTTGCATCAATCAAAGCTAGGTTAATGAAACTATTGAAAGAGATTAGAATTGAAAAGGCTTACTTTGAGTAATTGTTTGAAATCCTCTCCAAAAGCATCATTGAGCTCAAAACTTACCATGGTTTTCTTTTGTTATCTCCACTAATTATATCGGGTTTTCCAGAGAATGTCAGTTATACACTGATTCGTTTCTCCAGTCTAATCACTTTGTACCTTAAGAATAGCAATTATTAATGTACATTTGGCAATTAAATCATATAGTAAGTATCAAGGTTCCAGAAATGAGGTTTTACATCTCCTTTGTTAAGTTGAGGTGTCAAATCGATTATGTGCTTAGTCATTTTCACAAGTCATCTTAACATCCACATCTGTTTTGTTATTAACATATAACAATATAAAGCTACATAAATAAAAGTGATAAACTAAATCATTCATTTCCACAAAAATCATCATTCATCATTAACATCAATGATTCAATTCATCCATAAAAGGCACCCAAAAAAAAAACTTTAAACATTACTACAAGCCATAAAAGAAAAATCATCCTAGGAAGAAACAAACAAATCAAAACAATTAACTCCACTTAAGAACAAAAATATCCTCTCAATCTCCTCATTCTCCATCATCAGCAGCTCTACTAGCTCCATCGTCCCTCAAAATCCTAAGGATCTCATCCTAATTAGCTTCGATGCTAAGCATGATGTACCGTAAAGAATGTTGGGGCATGCTAGGACCTGTCTCCTCTGGGTGTTCATGTATTCTCTCTCAAGCTCCCTCTCCTCCTCTTGATCCAATTCTTCTTGCACTTCGTCTCCTCCTCGGGCTGGTGGCACCTCTTGTCTAGCTGTTGGGCCACCACTATGTCCTTGGCTTCTTTTTTAGTGGCCTCATTGGCTTTTAGATTTCCATTTCGGGCCTTAGCCTGATCCCATTCTCCATGCATATTTCAGTCACTAGGGTGCCAAAAAGGAGTGCACTTCTCTTCACGTCGCACCCCTTTTTCATTTCACTCAGGATGAGGGCAGGGAGATCAATGTTATGCCCTTTCCCAATTGGATAAAGCAATCGTGCCATGTTGGGCAAGATCTCATTTGTTCGTCTCAAGGGAGCCAAGTTAGAGACTGCAATTAGATTCATCATTTTATACTTGTCAGTCAACTCCTCTTGTTTCAAAAAATTTTGCCTTGACCATGAAAAGTCACTCTCTCCAGTCAACTCCTTCCCCACAACATTCATAGGCACATTTTTCTTTGGGGAAAACGCTGGTTTTTGCACTCGAGGTATTTCTTTCCTCACTTCTTTGATGTAACCTCATCCACATCAATGTGGATTCCTCGAACATATGTCTGGATTGCTCCGTTGATGATCTCAGCATTGGAGTAAAACTCCTTCACCAAGTCAACAGCAGCATCTCCTCCATTCCTTAAGTACGACACCCAACTCCTCCTTTTCATCTCCTTCAATATTCCAAGCTCAGCAAAATCAGAGATTGTAACATCGCTCTCGCAGACAGCAGCATGTTTATGGTAGAAATTTTCAAACCTTTCGGCCTTTAAGGCATTTGGAAATCTTATTCGATCATATCTCTTTGTCATTTGCCTCTCCTCTCTCTGCTATCACCTCTTCTACAAAATTTGGCTCTTAGTTCACTGGTGGAGAGGGCCTGGCAGGTAATTTCATCCTTAGCATGGCATTCGAACGTGGGTTGTCTTGAGGGGGTGCTAAAAAGCTGCTGAAACTTAGGGTATTGGTGTGGGATTGAAGATTTTTGATGTGGGGAGGAGTTAGGGAGGATCAATTTTGGGTTTTTTAGGATACTGAAGGTGAATCGAGGCCTGTGAATGGAAAATGACTCTAGGAATTTTGAAAATTTAAGAGGGATTTAGGATTTTGAACTGAAGAAAACGATCCATGTTTTTATAGTCTAAGTCGCAACGTTCAAACGTTGTTGTCGTTCGAACGTACGTAGAAGGGATTTTAAAATGTCATTCAAACGTGGATTGACTTTCGAACGTAGTTAGCTCCCAGTACTTTTGCGTTTTCATCAGAGACCAAACTACTGTAAAATTTGAACGTTCGAACGATCTATTGGCGTTCGAACATTAAATCTTGTTCGAACGGTCTATTGGCATTCGAACGTGGTGAGCTCCCACTACTTTTGGTTCTTAGTAGAGAGTTCATCAAAGGCAAATTGCTACAAGCAATTACCGTTCGAACGTCATTTGGCGCTCGAACGTTGAATCCAAAAAAAAAAAAATTCTACACTACATTATATACAATCAGATAAATTCATGACGTCTCAGGATAAGTCCCTACCCACGTTCGAATGCTGGTATTTTGGGGCATTCCTTACTTAGTCTATGTTTTCATTTCGGTAAAAAAGAGTATGTATAAAATTTTCACACTATTTACAAGAAATTCAGACCATTGGCTTTCATTCCCAAAGGCAATCTACTCTGAGTCATCCTCTATCTCCGTGTCTTTTGATCTATTAGTGACTCTTCTAATTTCCTGTCGCACAAACCGGTTAAGCAACATACCGGAATAGGATGACGTGTCAAGATAATCCTTACTTTGCCTGCTTACTATCCAGTCTAATCAATCGAGTGCGCGACCAAAAATTGGTTCAAAGCACTGATTGTATCTCTTCTCGTGAAAGACTCTACCACACTATTTACAAGCACCAAGTCTATTGGCACGACGATATTTAGTAAAAGTGTTTCTGCCACAGAGGGGTTTTGCTTGCTATTCGCAGATCTCGTCTTTCCTTACTAGTCTTGTTTTTCTCATGATCACATTATGCATATATGATGGAAAAGTTCGTAGAACTGCCAAACTAAACCAAAAAAGTTTGACATCCATGCTTCCTACGTTTTTTAAGACTCACTATCTGGTTCTTTAACGTCTATCAGTGATAAAGACAATTTAAACTTACCCACAAACACACAATAAACAAGACAATGTACTCAATATGATAGGAACAACAACAACAGTACAAATAGTAACAAATTTTTATTTTTTTTTAAAGATCTATGGTACAAGTACAACTACAAAAATAGGATATCAAAACAGAATATAAAGGTTCACACCCCCAACCTAAACCAAACATTATCCTTAATGTTTCGAATTTACCACTATATATCTTGGAACTGAGGTTGAAAGGTAGAAATACGTGATTCTACTAATACCTACAAATCAAAACACCTAAGTTAATCCTCCTTGTTCAGATCTGGGCCTCGAGTAACCTTGTAAGGCTTGTATGTGAGTGCGAATAGTAGCAGTATACCCATAAACAAATAGAGTAAAACGATGTAAATCATGAGAATAGGGATCTGATCTTCGAGATACATGGACATGATTTCGCTTGGGTATAGTTGGATTTACAGAAAAAGGGAATAAAAAATGAAGAAGAAGGAAGTTGAAGCGGAGAAGAATAAAAAGAAAGAAAGACGCAGGGGCTAATAGAGACAGATGGGAAAAGATGGGAAAAATAGGGTGGGGGTCTCATGATGTTGTCTCCTCGAGTCGGGTTTTTACCTGATTTGACCCTTTTGAGTGCCGGCAGGCGTGATTCTCGGAAGGTTGTTCTAGTTCTATTAAAATAATGGTTTTCACATTTTTAACAAAGTCCTCCAAAAATGGTTTCAACCTCTGGCCATTAACAGTAAATATATTACCTTTTGATGGATTTTCAACTTCTACTGCTCCATGATCAAATACCTTTTTGACAATATAAGGTCCAGTCCATCTTGATTTTAACGTACCAGGGAAAAGGTGGAGTCTTGAATTAAACAACAGGACTTTCTGAGAATGTTCAAAGGATTTTCGCCAATGTTCTTGTCATGAAAAATTTTAATCAAGTTTTTAGCAATCTTAGCATTCTCATAAGCTTCATTTCTCAATTCTTCTAATTCATTTATATGAAGTTTTCTTGATAGTCCAACCTTGTCTAGGTCAAAATTCATTGCTTTAATGGCCCAGTATGCACTATATTCCAATTTTACAGGTGGGTGACATGGTTTTCTATAGACTAATCGATAGGCAGACATGCCCAAAATTGTTTTAAAAGCAATATGATATGCCCAGTGTGCATCAGTCAGTCTTGATGACCAATCTTTGCTGTCAGGGCTTACCTTTTTTTCTAAAATTAATTTGATCTCCCGATTAGCTAATTCGGCATGTCCACTAGTCTCTGGGTGATAAGGGGTTGTAACTTTGTGAAAAAATAGATATTTTTCATCAAATTTCAGAAAGAACGATTGTAAAAATGAGCACCCCCATCACTTATGATTGCTTTAGGAACTCTAAACAGGGACAAAATATTTTCTTTTAAAAATTTGATCACCGTTTAGTGATCATTATTTTGGCATAAAATTGTCTTAACCAATTTGGATACATAGTCTACTGCCACTAAAATGTATAGATAGTCAAAGGAATGGGGAATGGTCCCATAAAATCAATGCCCCAACAATCAAAAAGTTTAATAATGAGAAAGCGGTTTAAAGGCATCATGTTTCTTTTTGAAATGTTTCCCAATCTTTGGCACTATCACAAGTTAAACAAAAGGCATGGACATCTTTGAAAAGTGTGGGCCAGTAAAATCCACCCTATAAGATTTTTGTAGCGGTTTTTCTTGATGAAAAATGGCCACCACATACTTCAGAATGACAAAATGTTATTACTTGGTTGCTTTTCGGAGCAAGGATACAACGCCTTATGATCTGATCCTTACAGTATTTAAATACGCATGGATCTTCCCAAAAGAAGTTGCAAACCTCCCTCATAAATTTCTTTTTATCCATGGGAGTGAATGACGGAGGTAGTGTTCCAGTAGCTAGGAAATTAGCAATGTTATGTACCATGAGGTCTCATCAATTATGAACAGTTATTCATCAGAGAATTTCTCGTTGATTGGTATTCCATTCTTGTGAAATTCATAATTCAATCTGGACAGATGATCTGCCACCACGTTTTCAACACATTTCTTATCTTTAATGATAAGATCAAACTCTTGGAGTAAGAGTATCCATCTTAAGAGCCTTGGTTTGACATATTTCTTTGTGAGTAGAAATTTTAAGGCTGCATGGTCAGTAAATACAGTAACAGAAGAACCAACAAGATAGGAATGAAATTTTTCCAAAGCAAAAACTATAGCAATAAATTCTTTTTTAGTTGTTGAATAATGCATTTGAGCATCATTCAAAGTTTGATTTGCATAGTAAATTACATGTGGTTTATTATCCTTTCTTTGTCCCAAAACAGCACCTACAGCATAATCACTCGCATCACACATTAGTTCAAATAGAAAAGTCCAGTCAGGGGGTTACATTATTAGAGCAGAAATTAACATGTCCTTCAGCTTGTCAAAAGCTTTCTGGCATTCTTCATTCCAGTCAAAGACTACGTCTGGGCTTAGGAGATGACACATGGGTTTTACTATGGTACTGAAATCTTTTATGAATCTCCTATAAAAATCTGCATGTCCTAGGAATGATCGGACATCCTTTACCATAGACAGAGAAATCATCCATGAATACTTCCAAAAAAAATTCAACCATGTCACTGAATAAGCTCAGCATGCACCTTTGGAATGTTGCAGGAGCATTACGAAGTCCAAATGGCATCCTTTTAAATACAAAGTTGCCAAAGAGACATGTGAATGTGGTTTTCTCCTGATCATTTAAGGCTATCTCAATTTGATTATACTCGTAATATCCATCCAAGAAATAGTAAATTTATGGCCTGCAATTCTTTCTAGAACCTGATCCAAAAATGGGAGAGAGAAATGGTATTTTCTAGTTATGAAATTCAATTTTCGGTAGTCAATGCACATTCGTCATCCTGTTACAACTCGGATTGGCACTAGTTCATTGGTATAATTCTTGACTACTGTGACCCCAGACTTTTTGGGTATAACTTGGGTTGGACTAACCCATTTGCTATCAAAGATGGGAAAGATTATCCCTGCATCTAAGAGTTTGAGTATTTCAGTTCTCACAACTTCCTTTATGTGAGGATTTAGTCGTCTCTACATTTGACGAGAGGGTTTCGAGTCCTCTTCAAGGTATATTGCATGATTGCAAATCAATTAGCTTATACCTTTCAAGTCAGCGATGGTCCACCCAATGGTGCTTTTATGTCTTTTAAGAACTTCAATCAGTTTTAACTCTTGTAAGTCTGTGAGCTTGGAGGAAATTACCACTGGGTATGACTCGCCTTCTCCTAAAAATGCATACTTGAGGTCAGATGGAAGAGGCTTTAATTCAGGCTTTGGTGGCCTGTCACTTGATGTGAATGACTTTGTGCCTTTTGGTGAAATTTCTTCAAATTTTGGGGCACATGTCTCAACAGCATGAGTAGGGCAACTTTTTATTTTTGGCTCATCATTTGAATCAGATGACATAAACTCTAGCAGAGATGATTCAGTCAGTTTCTCACAGAATGTGCCACTCAAATTTCCTATATCAAAGATTCAATGGAGTTTAGTTCCCCTTCCTTCTCATCTTCTCCTGGGTGTTTAGCAATATTGAAAATATTTAGTTCAAGAGTCATATTCCCAAAATTTAATTTCATGACTTCATTCCTGCAATTGATTAGTGCATTAGAAGTTGCTAGGAAGGGTCGACCAAGAATAACGGGAATTTGGTTATCTAAATGTAATGTTGGTTGAGTATCTAGAACAATAAAGTTAATAGGGAAGACAAAGTTATCCATGTGGATAAGCACATCTTCAACAATGCCCCTATGAATTTTTACAGATCTGTCTGCTAACTGGAGTGTGACACAAGTGGGTTTGAGTTCTCCCAGACCCAACTGATGGTAGACAGAGTAGGGAAGTAAATAAACACTGGCTCCAAGGTCTAACTGTACTTAATCTATTTTGAAATCTCCAATGACACATGGCACAGTTGGACACCCAGGGTCCTTGTATTTTGGAGAAGTTTTGAATTGTAACAAGGCCCTAGCTTGTTCTATCAAGAATGCTCTTTTTTGGACATTCTAACTTCTCTTGACTATGCACAAGTCTTTTAGAAACTTGACATAAGATGGTACTAGTTGGATTGCATCCAGAAGTGGGATGTTGATTTTTACTTGCTTGAAAAGCTCGTAAATTTCAGACTGATGATTCAACTTTTGTGTAACTTGGAGTCTATGCAGGAAAGGAGCAGGAATTAAACATGAAGGTTCTTTTTACTCAGAAGGTTCTAGCTATTTTTCTATCATAGGCTCAGGCTCTTTTTCAATCACAAGTTTAGGCTCAACTGATGAGTTGATTGGGATTGACTCAAGTTTTGACTTTAGGATTTGCATGTCTTTGACGGTCTTGTAAATCACTTTGCCACTTCTCAGTGTAGTGACAACTTGGGCTTGGTCTTGTGGAGGTTTTGGTTGGGCAAGAAACTAGCCCTTTTCTTGTGTGCTCATGGATTGAGTCAACTTTTGAATGTGACTTTTAAGATCTTCGAAGGAGTGGGTGGCTTGTGCTTTGAACTCGGTGAAAGATTGGGTGGAGTGTGCATTAAAGTTTATTTGAGTTTGCATGAACTGGTTCTGTGTATCCTCAAGGTTCCTCTTGTATGGTGATTGGTATGGTTGATATGCAGGAGGTCTATGAGGTGGTGGATGTGAACTTTGTGGTTGGTTCATGGGAGTTGGTTTTGTATTCCTACAATTGAAGTTCGAGTTGTTTCCCCACCCTGGATTTTATATTTCAAAGTATGGGTTAGAGTAAGGCTTGTTGAAGTTAGAGATTGCATTTGTTTGTTCCAACAATACTTCTTTGAATGCAGGGATGGTAGAACATTCCCTAGTAGGATGTCCTGTCAATGTACAGATTCCACACACTTGTTCTATGGAAATACCCATTTCGACTTGATGAATTTTCTTCATCTCTAAAGCTTCAAGCTTTCGAGACAAAGTGGACATTTTTGCTCTCAGGCCATCATCTTCTCTCAAGACATATTTTCTCCCTTAGGAAGTGGATGGTCTGGCTTCACTACTGGTAAGTGAGGCTGAGTCCCACATCTGAGAACTGTCAGATATGGTGTCAAAGAAGTAGAATATCTCCTTTGGACTGTTACCCATAAACTCTCCTTAGGCCATCATTTCGACAAACTGACGCAGTCTAGTGGGCAAGGAGTCATAGGAGAATCCTACTAGAGTCCAATTCTCAAAAGCATGATATGGGCAGGCTTGGAGTAATTCTTTGAATCTTTTTCAACTTTGATAAAATATTTCCCCTTCTTTCACGGAAAAAAATCATGATTTGTCTTTTGAGTGTGTTAGTCCGATATAAGAGAAATTTTTTTTTGAAAAATTCATTTTGAAAGATTTGCCAGGTCGGCATGAAAAGAGATTTTAAAGAATTTAGTCATTGTTTAGCTTTGTCATTTAGGGAGAAAGGAAAAAGTTTTATCTTGGCAAGTTCTGAATTATCTTGAAATGTTTCACACACTTCTTCAAAATCTTTCATATACAGATACGGATTTTTGGTATCCAATCCATGGAAAACAGGCAACAACTGTGCAGTCCCCGGTTTTACAGTAAAGGGGAGTGCATCTGGAGGAAATACAAAACATGAGGGGACACTATTTCTTGTGGGATTTAAGTAATCCCTCAAAGTTCGAATGTTAGGCACTTCATTTTTCCTCATGGGAACTTCTCCATTTCTATCAATATTTGTCATAATACTCTCACAAGAGTCTGTTATTGATCTAGGTGAATTTGGTTCAGACTGGTTCACAGACCTTGAGGATTCTACCGACAAATTTTTATAGTAAGGGGCATTCTCAGACATAAAATAAATGGAAACAACACAATATATTTACAGCGAACTACAGAATATATACGAAAAAGAAAGATTTTTTTACCTTTTACCTTTTACCTTAGAACACTGTTACCAAGGTTTTTCGGCAACGGCGCCAAAAACTTGACTTGATCCAAAATGTATACACCCAAGTGAAGGCGGTCAAGCTGTAGTAATAATCCAGTTTGAGTCTAGAGTTGAATCCACATGGAACTTGTTGTGTTAGTGTTTCAAGGTAAGCAGTGGTAAAGGTCAATCGATTGTAACCTTTGAGACTTGTACTTGTGAGATTGGTAGGTTTTTTCTAGTTTGAATATGAACTTCTTTCTAAGAAGATTTTCTAGATAAAATATAAGATAAATTTAAATGGAAGAAAAGTCACTCTTTAGTTCGAGGATCAGGACATGTAGTCAATTATCCAGTTCTTTATATTTATACTAGATAACTCAATTAACTCTTGTGTCAACAAGTTAATCAAAAGATAAAGATGGAATGTGAGAATTAAGGCCATGATTCCGATTTCTTTTTAGAAGTTTATAGGAATTGTCTGTGCCGAGACTTTACTCGTTTACAAACAAGCTAGAGTTTCTATAAGACATCCAACCATGGTTTTAATATTTCATTCTTAAATTGAAGCACAATAATGGGGATGATTAAAAGGTAGTCATGAAGATCTAGCCTAGATACTTGTCTTCAAACGAGGAGTCTTTCCATGCAGGAGTCACCTGTGTCATAGAAAGACTCTCGAATATACAAGTATCTTAGCTTTGCTAGATACAGTCAATCATCCAATAAACAAGGGAATAAACATTAAGCATTAGAACAGTGCATAAATATAATTCCTGGATAATTTATACATACCCCTTACCTCTTACTAAAAAGTGAGTGATGCTCATCCCTCTAAGTAGAGGGCTTCACAAAATAAAAGCACAATAAACAAGGAGTCAATCTTCAACGAAGAATGAGTGAATGACATTCCACCCTTTACGGCTTTGGTAAATCTCTAGAAAAATAGAAGAGTTTCACTCCTCTAAGAGAGAAGGAAGCTCAAGCAATGGAAG
>JAHQCQ010028832.1:0-12103 GCA_023539305.1 Ilex asprella | reverse complement strand
AAGAGTTTCACTCCTCTAAGAGAGAAGGAAGCTCAAGCAATGGAAGTAAAGGACATTAACAAAGAAATGTATATAATAACCTGTATGTAAAGATCAAACATAAATGGAGAAATGAACTTCTTAATAAACGCAAATGTAAACATGAATATAAAGACTAAAAGTAAATAGAAGAACTAAAACTCTTAAGTAAATGTGAACATGAATGTAAGAAATGAGTGAGAGTTCTAAGCTTCCCAACTCAACAAGAAAAAGAACTAAGACAAAGTAGAATTAGAAGTGTTGCCCCCTTGTTCTCCAAAAAATGGGTGTATTTAAAGGCAAGGAGAAGGCAAGGGGGTGAAGAAATAGTGATTGTCGTCTAAGTCAAAGTGAAAATTCAACCATTTTGTAGGCAGTCTATCAAGGACGTTCAAACGTTAGTTGGCATTCAAACGTCATTACTGCTTTTGCTTTATGGGCATTCCAGCAGTGCATGGTGTTCGAACTTTTCTTCTACCTTTGCTCTAAAAGCGTTCAAACGCCAACTGGGATCTGGGTTTATTACTCATATGTCACATGGCATGTGGTCCTCTAGGAAAATCTCTTTCCACACTCCATTCAGAACCTGTCATTAATTTGTTGCAACACACCATGTCTTCAGTCTGATCTTGTTAGTGCTTCATTGGACGTTCGAAGGTGAGTTGGCGTTCGAACGTTGGTTCTTTGTTACTCCGGGCTTTGGTTCTTGGCTGTAACACATTCTGTCTCAGCTGGCTTGGTTCTCATGAGCGTTCGAACGTTAGTTGGGATTCAAACGTCACTTCTTTGTTCCAAGCTTTTCCAATTTGTTTCCTAATGTGTTGGTATTGCTTTCGAATGTACTTTTTGTTGCCCTTGAACCCTTTTCTTCACTTTAGAACTTGAAATGTCATTATTTAAACTCCATCAAAGTATAATTAGTCCAAATAGGGCATAATTATATGTTATATTTGAGTACTAATCACACTCCCCAACCTAAATATTGTAGTCCCTAGTAATACAACAATTCAATGTAAACCTATTTCTAATGCCTTTTTCGTAGGTCATCCGATTGTATTTAGCACATGCAACAGGCCGTTAAACCATTAGGTTCACCCTAATGGACGAGTGTTATCTCGTGAGGGTTTCTAGTGAAGCTACCCACAAACTTCGGTCGAACAAATGTGTATGTAAGGTGACTAAAAATGAATGAGCAACACGGTCGTGTGAGACATTCAACCCTCAATCGTGATTTACCCCTTACATTTCTTTTCCATTGATACTTTCTCTATTCAAAAATTAGCACCTGTCACCTTAGTATTTGGAATTCCCTGAGTTGTATGATGGTCATTCAAGAGACAAGAATTGGTGTATAACAAGCATTTTAATGTTTCACCCTCCATGGGTAGCTTTGATTTCACAAACCTTTCTCAGATTGCTCTCAGCAAAATGAATCGCTCCAATTATAGTGACTTATCTCTCACAGGACATGTGATTAGAAGATGGCCAATCGAAAAAATCTCATGTATAATTAGTACCAGAGTGAAGTTTTAAAGAAAACATACTTTACCTTGACATAATTTCATGGAAGAATATTGATGCAATTAAAGAAATGCTATTTAACATACCCCAACTTCTGATTGGCAACACACAGATGCACTATACTTGAGATCAATTAGGGCTTTTGAATAGGTTGTAATGTGGCCAGAGGTTAGTGACTAACGAAATGACGTCAGTGGAGTTCAAAAGCTATCTCTTTTATGCATGTTAGCACACCTCTGTTTGCCTTTTCGAATTTTTTGCTTAGGAATGGGATTTCTTTCTTTTATTTTCCCCATTTTTTTTACTTTCTTGGTAATTTTCTGTCTTTTTGTTTCTTTTTCTCTTTCGGCAGTTTCCACTTGTTTTGTTTTTATCAAATAGTGGCCACCATTGTCTTTGCAATTTTTTCTTGTCTTTCTGCATCATATTGCTTTATAAGAGGGTGTAAGAAAATTAGATAGCAATAGTATGTCAATCTTATTGTCCTTGTGGCTTGGTGTTCATATGGGCTTCTTGAAGAATAAATAAGTAGTTGAAGGCTCAAGCAGGGTTAACTAGGGATCATCACTTTGAAAAAGAAATGGTTGAGGCTCAAAATCGATCCAAAGATGGTCTAAGATCCTTTCTCAAGTATGTGCACCTGCAAGTGTCGTATGCAAGGGTTCTCTGTGGGGTATGTACATAGATGACTTTAGTTGCATCAATCAAAGCTAGGTTAATGAGACTATTGAAAGAGATTAGAATTGAAAAGGCTTACTTTGAGTAATTGTTTGAAATCCTCTCCAAAAGCATCATTGAGCTCAAGACTTACCATGGTTTTCTTTTGTTATCTCCACTAATTATATCGGGTTTTCCAGAGAATGTCAGTTATACACTGATTCGTTTCTCCAGTCTAATCACTTTGTACCTTAAGAATAGCAATTATTAATGTACATTTGGCAATTAAATCATATAGTAAGTATCAAGGTTCCATAAATGAGGTTTTACATCTCCTTTGTTAAGTTGAGGTGTCAAATCGATTATGTGCTTAGTCATTTTCACAAGTCATCTTAACATCCACATCTGTTTTGTTATTAACATATAACAATATAAAGCTACATAAATAAAAGTGATAAACTAAGTCATTCATTTCCACAAAAATCATCATTCATCATTAACATCAATGATTCAATTCATCCATAAAAGGCACCCAAAAAAAAAACTTTAAACATTACTACAAACCATAAAAGAAAAATCATCCTAGGAAGAAACAAACAAATCAAAACAATTAACTCCACTTAAGAATAGAAATATCCTCTCAATCTCCTCCTTCTCCATCATCAGCAGCTCTACTAGCTCCATCGTCCCTCAAAATCCTAAGGATCTCATCCTACTTAGCTTCGATGCTAAGCATGATGTACCGTAAAGAATGTTGGGGCATGCTAGGACCTGTCTCCTCTGGGTGTTCATGTATTCTCTCTCAAGCTCCCTCTCCTCCTCTTGATCCAATTCTTCTTGCACTTCGTCTCCTCCTCGGGCTGGTGGCACCTCTTGTCTCGCTGTTGGGCCACCACTATGTCCTTGGCTTCTTTTTTAGTGGCCTCATTGGCTTTTAGATTTCCATTTCGGGCCTTAGCCTGATCCCATTCTCCATGCATATTTCAGTCACTAGGGTGCCAAAAAGGAGTGCACTTCTCTTCACGTCGCACCCCTTTTTCATTTCACTCAGGATGAGGGCAGGGAGATCGATGTTATGCCCTTTCCCAATTGGATAAAGCAATCGTGCCATGTTGGGCAAGATCTCATTTGTTCATCTCAAGGGAGCCAAGTTAGAGACTGCAATTAGATTCATCATTTTATACTTGTCAGTCAACTCCTCTTGTTTCAAAAAATTTTGCCTTGACCATGAAAAGTCACTCTCTCCAGTCAACTCCTTCCCCACAACATTCATAGGCACATTTTTCTTTGGGGAAAACGCTGGTTTTTGCACTCGAGGTATTTCTTTCCTCACTTCTTTGATGTAACCTCATCCACATCAATGTGGATTCCTCGAACATATGTCTGGATTGCTCCGTTGATGATCTCAGCATTGGAGTAAAACTCCCTCACCAAGTCAACAGCAGCATCTCCTCCATTCCTTAAGTACGACACCCAACTCCTCCATTCCATCTCCTTCAATATTCCAAGCTCAGCAAAATCAGAGATTGTAACATCGCTCTCGCAGACAGCAGCATGTTTATGGTAGAAATTTTCAAACCTTTCGGCCTTTAAGGCATTTGGAAATCTTATTCGATCATATCTCTTTGTCATTTGCCTCTCCTCTCTCTGCTATCACCTCTTCTACAAAATTTGGCTCTTAGTTCACTGGTGGAGAGCGCCTGGCAGGTAATTTCATCCTTAGCATGGCGTTCGAACGTGGGTTGTCTTGAGAGGGTGCTAAAAAGCTGCTGAAACTTAGGGTATTGGTGTGGGATTGAAGATTTTTGATGTGGGGAGGAGTTAGGGAGGATCAATTTTGGGTTTTTTAGGATACTGAAGGTGAATCGAGGCCTGTGAATGGAAAATGACTCTAGGAATTTTGAAAATTTAAGAGGGATTTAGGATTTTGAACTGAAGAAAACGATCCATGTTTTTATAGTCTAAGTCGCAACGTTCAAACGTTGTTGTCGTTCGAACGTAGGTAGAAGGGATTTTAAAATGTCATTCAAACGTGGACTGACTTTCGAACGTAGTTAGCTCCCAGTACTTTTGCGTTTTCATCAGAGACCAAACTACTGTAAAATTTGAACGTTCGAACGATCTATTGGCGTTCGAACATTAAATCTTGTTCGAACGGTCTATTGGCATTCGAACGTGGTGAGCTCCCACTACTTTTGGTTCTTAGTAGAGAGTTCATCAAAGGCAAATTGCTACAAGCAATTACCGTTCGAACGTCATTTGGCGCTCGAACGTTGAATCCAAAAAAAAAAAAATTCTACACTACATTATATACAATCAGATAAATTCATGACGTCTCAGGATAAGTCCCTACCCACGTTCGAATGCTGGTATTTTGGGGCATTCCTTACTTAGTCTATGTTTTCATTTCGGTAAAAAAGAGTATGTATAAAATTTTCACACTATTTACAAGAAATTCAGACCATTGGCTTTCATTCCCAAAGGCAATCTACTCTGAGTCATCCTCTATCTCCGTGTCTTTTGATCTATTAGTGACTCTTCTTCTAATTTTCTGTCGCACAAACCGGTTAAGCAACGTACCGGAATAGGATGACGTGTCAAGATAATCCTTACTTTGCCTGCTTACTATCCAGTCTAATCAATCGAGTGCGCGACCAAAAATTGGTTCAAAGCACTGATTGTATCTCTTCTCGTGAAAGACTCTACCACACTATTTACAAGCACCAAGTCTATTGGCACGACGATGTTTAGTAAAAGTGTTTCTGCCACAGAGGGGTTTTGCTTGCTATTCGCAGATCTCGTCTTTCCTTACCAGTCTTGTTTTTCTCATGATCACATTATGCATATATGATGGAAAAGTTCGTAGAACTGCCAAACTAAACCAAAAAAGTTTGACATCCATGCTTCCTACGTTTTTTAAGACTCACTATCTGGTTCTTTAACATCTATCAGTGATAAAGACAATTTAAACTTACCCACAAACACACAATAAACAAGACAGTGTACTCAATATGATAGGAACAACAACAACAGTACAAATAGTAACAAATTTTTATTTTTTTTTAAAGATCTATGGTACAAGTACAACTACAAAAATAGGATATCAAAACAGAATATAAAGGTTCACACCCCCAACCTAAACCAAACATTATCCTTAATGTTTCGAATTTACCACTATATATCTTGGAACTGAGGTTGAAAGGTAGAAATACGTGATTCTACTAATACCTACAAATCAAAACACCTAAGTTAATCCTCCTTGTTCAGATCTGGGCCTCGGGTAACCTTGTAAGGCTTGTATGTGAGTGCGAATAGTAGCAGTATACCCATAAACAAATAGAGTAAAACGATGTAAATCATGAGAATAGGGATCTGATCTTCGAGATACATGGACATGATTTCGCTTGGGTATAGTTGGATTTACAGAAAAAGGGAATAAAAAATGAAGAAGAAGGAAGTTGAAGCGGAGAAGAATAAAAAGAAAGAAAGACGCAGGGGCTAATAGAGACAGATGGGAAAAGATGGGAAAAATAGGGTGGGGGTCTCATGATGTTGTCTCCTCGAGTCGGGTTTTTACCTGATTTGACCCTTTTGAGTGCCGGCAGGCGTGATTCTCGGAAGGTTGTTCTAGTTCTATTAAAATAATGGTTTTCACATTTTTAACAAAGTCCTCCAAAAATGGTTTCAACCTCTGGCCATTAACAGTAAATATATTACCTTTTGATGGATTTTCAACTTCTACTGCTCCATGATCAAATACCTTTTTGACAATATAAGGTCCAGTCCATCTTGATTTTAACGTACCAGGGAAAAGGTGGAGTCTTGAATTAAACAACAGGACTTTCTGAGAATGTTCAAAGGATTTTCGCCAATGTTCTTGTCATGAAAAATTTTAATCAAGTTTTTAGCAATCTTAGCATTCTCATAAGCTTCATTTCTCAATTCTTCTAATTCATTTATATGAAGTTTTCTTGATAGTCCAACCTTGTCTAGGTCAAAATTCATTGCTTTAATGGCCCAGTATGCACTATATTCCAATTTTACAGGTGGGTGACATGGTTTTCTATAGACTAATCGATAGGCAGACATGCCCAAAATTGTTTTAAAAGCAATACGATATGCCCAGTGTGCATCAGTCAGTCTTGATGACCAATCTTTGCTATTAGGGCTTACCTTTTTTTCTAAAATTAATTTGATCTCCCGATTAGCTAATTCGGCATGTCCACTAGTCTGTGGGTGATAAGGGGTTGTAACTTTGTGAAAAAATAGATATTTTTCATCAAATTTCAGAAAGAACGATTGCAAAAATGAGCACCCCCATCACTTATGATTGCTTTAGGAACTCTAAACAGGGACAACATATTTTCTTTTAAAAATTTGATCACCGTTTAGTGATCATTATTTTGGCATAAAATTGTCTTAACCAATTTGGATACATAGTCTACTGCCACTAAAATGTATAGATAGTCAAAGGAATGGGGAATGGTCCCATAAAATCAATGCCCCAACAATCAAAAAGTTTAATAATGAGAAAGCGGTTTAAAGGCATCATGTTTCTTTTTGAAATGTTTCCCAATCTTTGGCACTATCACAAGTTAAACAAAAGGCATGGACATCTTTGAAAAGTGTGGGCCAGTAAAATCCACCCTGTAAGATTTTTGTAGCGGTTTTTCTTGATGAAAAATGGCCACCACATACTTCAGAATGACAAAATGTTATTACTTGGTTGCTTTTCGGAGCAGGGATACAACGCCTTATGATCTGATCCTTACAGTATTTAAATACGCATGGATCTTCCCAAAAGAAGTTGCAAACCTCCCTCATAAATTTCTTTTTATCCATGGGAGTGAATGACGGAGGTAGTGTTCCAGTAGCTAGGAAATTAGCAATGTTATGTACCATGGGGTCTCATCAATTATGAACAGTTATTCATCAGAGAATTTCTCGTTGATTGGTAATCCATTCTTGTGAAATTCATAATTCAATCTGGACAGATGATCTGCCACCACGTTTTCAACACATTTCTTATCTTTAATGATAAGATCAAACTCTTGGAGTAAGAGTATCCATCTTAAGAGCCTTGGTTTGACATATTTCTTTGTGAGTAGAAATTTTAAGGCTGCATGGTCAGTAAATACAGTAACAGAAGAACCAACAAGATAGGAATGAAATTTTTCCAAAGCAAAAACTATAGCAATAAATTCTTTTTTAGTTGTTGAATAATGCATTTGAGCATCATTCAAAGTTTGATTTGCATAGTAAATTACATGTGGTTTATTATCCTTTCTTTGTCCCAAAACAGTACCTACAGCATAATCACTCGCATCACACATTAGTTCAAATAGAAAAGTCCAGTCAGGGGGTTACATTATTAGAGCAGAAATTAACATGTCCTTCAGCTTGTCAAAAGCTTTCTGGCATTCTTCATTCCAGTCAAAGACTACGTCTGGGCTTAGGAGATGACACATGGGTTTTACTATGGTACTGAAATCTTTTATGAATCTCCTGTAAAAATCTGCATGTCCTAGGAATGATCGGACATCCTTTACCATAGACAGAGAAATCATCCATGAATACTTCCAAAAAAAATTCAACCATGTCACTGAATAAGCTCAGCATGCACCTTTGGAATGTTGCAGGAGCATTACGAAGTCCAAATGGCATCCTTTTAAATACAAAGTTGCCAAAGAGACATGTGAATGTGGTTTTCTCCTGATCATTTAAGGCTATCTCAATTTGATTATACTCGTAATATCCATCCAAGAAATAGTAAATTTATGGCCTGCAATTCTTTCTAGAACCTGATCCAAAAATGGGAGAGAGAAATGGTATTTTCTAGTTATGAAATTCAATTTTCGGTAGTCAATGCACATTCGTCATCCTGTTACAACTCGGATTGGCACTAGTTCATTGGTATAATTCTTGACTACTGTGACCCCAGACTTTTTGGGTACAACTTGGGTTGGACTAACCCATTTGCTATCAGAGATGGGAAAGATTATCCCTGCATCTAAGAGTTTGAGTATCTCAGTTCTCACAACTTCCTTTATGTGAGGATTTAGTCGTCTCTACATTTGACGAGAGGGTTTCGAGTCCTCTTCAAGGTATATTGCATGATTGCAAATCAATTAGCTTATACCTTTCAAGTCAGCGATGGTCCACCCAATGGTGCTTTTATGTCTTTTAAGAACTTCAATCAGTTTTAACTCTTGTAAGTCTGTGAGCTTGGAGGAAATTACCACTGGGTATGACTCGCCTTCTCCTAAAAATGCATACTTGAGGTCAGATGGAAGAGGCTTTAATTCAGGCTTTGGTGGCCTGTCACTTGATGAGAATGACTTTGTGCCTTTTGGTGAAATTTCTTCAAATTTTGGGGCACATGTCTCAACAGCATGAGTAGGGCAACTTTTTATTTTTGGCTCATCATTTGAATCAGATGACATAGACTCTAGCAGAGATGATTCAGTCAGTTTCTCACAGAATGTGCCACTCAAATTTCCTATATCAAAGATTCAATGGAGTTTAGTTCCCCTTCCTTCTCATCTTCTCCTGGGTGTTTAGCAATATTGAAAATATTTAGTTCAAGAGTCATATTCCCAAAATTTAATTTCATGACTTCATTCCTGCAATTGATTAGTGCATTAGAAGTTGCTAGGAAGGGTCGACCAAGAATAACGGGAATTTGGTTATCTAAATGTAATGTTGGTTGAGTATCTAGAACAATAAAATTAATAGGGAAGACAAAGTTATCCATGTGGACAAGCACATCTTCAACAATGCCCCTATGAATTTTTACAGATCTGTCTGCTAACTTGAGTGTGACACAAGTGGGTTTGAGTTCTCCCAGACCCAACTGATGGTAGACAGAGTAGGGAAGTAAATAAACACTGGCTCCAAGGTCTAACTGTACTTAATCTATTTTGAAATCTCCAATGACACATGGCACAGTTGGACACCCAGGGTCCTTGTATTTTGGAGAAGTTTTGAATTGTAACAAGGCCTTGGCTTGTTCTATCAAGAATGCTCTTTTTTGGACATTCTAACTTCTCTTGACTATGCACAAGTCTTTTAGAAACTTGACATAAGATGGTACTAGTTGGATTGCATCCAGAAGTGGGATGTTGATTTTTACTTGCTTGAAAAGCTCGTAAATTTCAGACTGATGATTCAACTTTTGTGTAACTTGGAGTCTATGCAGGAAAGGAGCAGGAATTAAACATGAAGGTTCTTTTTACTCAGAAGGTTCTAGCTCTTTTTCTATCATAGGCTCAGGCTCTTTTTCAATCACAAGTTTAGGCTCAACTGATGAGTTGATTGGGATTGACTCAGGTTTTGACTTTAGGATTTGCATGTCTTTGACGGTCTTGTAAATCACTTTGCCACTTCTCAGTGTAGTGACAACTTGGGCTTGGTCTTGTGGAGGTTTTGGTTGGGCAAGAAACTAGCCCTTTTCTTGTGTGCTCATGGATTGAGTCAACTTTTGAATGTGACTTTTAAGATCTTCGAAGGAGTGGGTGGCTTGTGCTTTGAACTCGGTGAAAGATTGGGTGGAGTGTGCATTAAAGTTTATTTGAGTTTGCATGAACTGGTTCTGTGTATCCTCAAGGTTCCTCTTGTATGGTGATTGGTATGGTTGATATGCAGGAGGTCTATGAGGTGGTGGATGTGAACTTTGTGGTTGGTTCATGGGAGTTGGTTTTGTATTCCTACAATTGAAGTTCGAGTTGTTTCCCCACCCTGGATTTTATATTTCAAAGTATGGGTTAGAGTAAGGCTTGTTGAAGTTAGAGATTGCATTTGTTTGTTCCAACAATACTTCTTTGAATGCAGGGATGGTAGAACATTCCCTAGTAGGATGTCCTGTCAATGTACAGATTCCACACATTTGTTCTATGGAAATACCCATTTCGACTTGATGAATTTTCTTCATCTCTAAAGCTTCAAGCTTTCGAGACAAAGTGGACATTTTTGCTCTCAGGCCATCATCTTCTCTCAAGACATATTTTCTCCCTTAGGAAGTGGATGGTCTGGCTTCACTACTGGTAAGTGAGGCTGAGTCCCACATCTGAGAACTGTCAGATATGGTGTCAAAGAAGTAGAATATCTCCTTTGGACTGTTACACATAAACTCTCCTTGGGCCATCATTTCGACAAACTGACGCAGTCTAGTGGGCAAGGAGTCATAGGAGAATCCTACTAGAGTCCAATTCTCAAAAGCATGATATGGGCAGGCTTGGAGTAATTCTTTGAATCTTTTTCAACTTTGGTAACATATTTCCCCTTCTTTCACGGAAAAAAATCATGATTTGTCTTTTGAGTGTGTTAGTCCGATATAAGAGAAATTTTTTTTTGAAAAATTCATTTTGAAAGATTTGCCAGGTCGGCATGAAAAGAGATTTTAAAGAATTTAGCCATTGTTTAGCTTTGTCATTTAGGGAGAAAGGAAAAAGTTTTATCTTGGCAAGTTCTGAATTATCTTGAAATGTTTCACACACTTCTTCAAAATCTTTCATATACAGATACGGATTTTTGGTATCCAATCCATGGAAAACAGGCAACAACTGTGCAGTCCCCGGTTTTACAGTAAAGGGGAGTGCATCTGGAGGAAATACAAAACATGAGGGGACACTATTTCTTGTGGGATTTAAGTAATCCCTCAAAGTTCGAATGTTAGGCACTTCATTTTTCCTCATGGGAACTTCTCCATTTCTATCAATATTTGTCATAATACTCTCACAAGAGTCTGTTATTGATCTAGGTGAATTTGGTTCAGACTGGTTCACAGACCTTGAGGATTCTACCAACAAATTTTTATAGTAAGGGGCATTCTCAGACATAAAATAAATGGAAACAACACAATATATTTACAGCGAACTACAGAATATATACGAAAAAGAAAGATTTTTTTACCTTTTACCTTTTACCTTAGAACACTGTTACCAAGGTTTTTCGGCAACGGCGCCAAAAACTTGACTTGATCCAAAATGTATACACCCAAGTGAAGGCGGTCAAGCTGTAGTAATAATCCAGTTTGAGTCTAGAGTTGAATCCACATGGAACTTGTTGTGTTAGTGTTTCAAGGTAAGCAGTGGTAAAGGTCAATCGATTGTAACCTTTGAGACTTGTACTTGTGAGATTGGGAGGTTTTTTCTAGTTTGAATATGAACTTCTTTCTAAGAAGATTTTCTAGATAAAATATAAGATAAATTTAAATGGAAGAAAAGTCACTCTTTAGTTCGAGGATCAGGACATGTAGTCAATTATCCAGTTCTTTATATTTATACTAGATAACTCAATTAACTCTTGTGTCAACAAGTTAATCAAAAGATAAAGATGGAATGTGAGAATTAAGGCCATGATTCCGATTTCTTTTTAGAAGTTTATAGGAATTGTCTGTGCCGAGACTTTACTCGTTTACAAACAAGCTAGAGTTTCTATAAGACATCCAACCATGGTTTTAATATTTCATTCTTAAATTGAAGCACAATAATGGGGATGATTAAAAGGTAGTCATGAAGATCTAGCCTAGATACTTGTCTTCAAACGAGGAGTCTTTCCATGCAGGAGTCACCTGTGTCATAGAAAGACTCTCGAATATACAAGTATCTTAGCTTTGCTAGATACAGTCAATCATCCAATAAACAAGGGAATAAACATTAAGCATTAGAACAGTGCATAAATATAATTCCTGGATAATTTATACATACCCCTTACCTCTTACTAAAAAGTGAGTGATGCTCATCCCTCTAAGTAGAGGGCTTCACAAAATAAAAGCACAATAAACAAGGAGTCAATCTTCAACGAAGAATGAGTGAATGACATTCCACCCTTTACGGCTTTGGTAAATCTCTAGAAAAATAGAAGAGTTTCACTCCTCTAAGAGAGAAGGAAGCTCAAGCAATGGAAG
>JAHQCQ010028831.1:0-12107 GCA_023539305.1 Ilex asprella | reverse complement strand
TTAACCCAGTCCACCCTTATCTTCCGATTAACTTACTGTTACCACGGAAGTTAGTTGAGTTATAAAGCACAAGTGTAATACACCGGATAATTCATTACATATTCTGATCCTCGAACTAAAGAGTGACTTTAATTTTATTTGAATCTTATATTTTATCTAGAAAAACTCTCTTGAAAAGAATTTAATATTCTGTTCAAGAAACCATCCACTTCTCACAAAGCTCAAAAAGGTTACAAATGATCGGTCTTCATTACTGTTCACCTTGAAACACTAAACACCATATTCCCTGTGGATTCGACTCCGGACTCAAACCGGATTATTACTACAGCTTGACCGCCTGCACTTGGGTGTACACATTTCGGATCAAGCCAGTTATGCTGGCGAAATGACAAATAGGTCAAACGCTAATATATGGAGGGGCCGACTGAAATTTTGCAAGTATCATGATTTGTTACTTGCAGTTATGAGAATGATTTTTGGAAGATGATCATGGAACTTTTTGAGCATCCAATGTGTATAGGAAGATTTATCATTGCCTTTGATTCACTCCAATTTCGTTGATACATATTTTAAAATGGCACCATGATGTGGAGAACAAGTGGATGCAACCGTGGGGATGGACCGCGAACTACATATGTTCTCACTTTTAAAACACCCTAACCCCCATGGGTTGCACCTTCTTGATGAAGGTGTTCTTATACAATATTGCTCGATTTAACTTTATCACAAGTTTCATAAAAAGAAATTAAAGAGCAGCTACAAAATAGACCATGTACCAAAAATAAGAGAAATTGAATAAAAACATCTAATTTCAAAAATTTTGGTTTCTTGCACAATTAGATTCTTGGTTCAAAGAATACTGTATTGAAAAAAAAAATTAGAAGATTAATCCAGAGACCATATCTCTTTTCTCTTCCAATAAATGTGCTTCTACTGTCTTTGCATCTTATGTTCCTAAAGAACTCGAAGTCCTTCATCATGATTTTTCTTCAAAAATATCTTTATTTGACATTCGAAATCAATTAAAGACTTGTATATGCATAAATATACGAGACTTGCAAAAAACAAATCTAGATTGGCAAGGTTTGGTCATTGACTATAGCACCATCATATGTATTTTCTCATTTGTACGTATCAATGTTTATCTATATATCTCAAAAATTATTATTTACAATAGTTCACGCGTAACACGTGCACACCAACTAATTTTTTTTATAAAGACAACATTAGACTAATAAATTTTTTAAGCATAATATGACCAACACATCGACATGGTACAAAATGACCATCTTACTGAATACAAAAAGTTATGTTTTTCTCATGTTCATGAAGGTATTGAGTGATAAAACTTCAACTTCCTATTGTAGGGCTTCGACATGGTACATAGAATCCACACAACCCATCCATGTAAATAGTCATGCATCCAAGTTTAGAATAACCCATAAGAACAGTGAAATTCTCTTTTAGGGTTCATACTTATATATAATTATTTAACGAACCAAGCCTAGCACATACTCTTCGTGACAGGATACATATATTTTGTTGGGGTAACAAGACATCAATATATCTATATAATAAAGTAGAACAAAGTTTGAATTCAAAAAATAAAGAGAATTGCAGATCGTTTTGAGACAAAACATAAATACATCTAAAGCACAACGTAATTCCAACATAAAAGACTGTTGGATTTTTTTGTGGAGCCTAGTTTTGTGTTGCGTGATTTTTAACGAAAATTTTTTTTGGCCTGTTTTATGGCCCGATGCGCAGGATATATAAAACACGTTATTTTGGTGATTAGTGTTTAAGGTGTATTGTACAGTCGCCCTATGTAATTCTCCCTTTCAATAGTGAAATCCCTGTAGTTTTGTGGATGTAAGCAAATTGTCAAACCACGTAAAATCTGTACGTCTTGCTCTTTCTTGTTTATCATTGTTTTATGTTCTTGGTTTGTTCTTCGATTGTGTGTATTTGTCTATGATCTTTAAAGTAATTTAAATTCCAACAACTGGTATCAGAGCTTCGGGTTTAGAGGTCAAGGGTTTACACAACGGCTAAAGACAAAGTTAAAATCGAGAAATTCAATGGCACGAACTACATGTTCTGGAAGATGCAAATGGAGGATATTTTATATTAGAAAGATTTATATCTACCTATAGATGACACGAAGCCAGCGGATATGGAGCAAGTAAAGTGGGATGTTCTGGTTCGCAAAGCCCTAAGGACTGTGCGATTTTGCCTCGTGCCGTCAGTTACGTCAAATATTGCTAAAAAAAGACTACATCAGATTTGTTCAAAGCCCTAGAAAAAATGTACGAAAAGCCTTCAGCGGTGAATAAGGTATATCTTATGAAAAAATTGTTTAACCTAAAGATGTTTGAAAACACTATTATTGTTGAATATATCAACGAATTTAATACGGTCACGAATCAGTCAAAATCCATGAGTATTATTTTTTATGATGAAATTAGAGCTCTTGTTCTTTTATCAAATCTGTCAGAAAGTTGGAATGGACTTGTCGTGGCAGTAAACAATTCTTTCGGATCTACAAAGATAAAATTGGAGGATGTTGTGTTGTTGATATTAGGAGAAGAAGCTTGGAGAAGAGAATCGGGTGATGATTTTATTTTAGGTTCAGCACTCAATACAGAGGAGAGAGGTAGGTCTATGAATAATGGAGGCAATAAAAAGAGCAAGAAAAAGTTGTATTCGAGAAATAGAGGCTGAAGTAAATCTCGTGGTGGAGATGAGGGTTGCTGGAATTGTGGTCAGAATGGGCATTAGAAGTGGGGCTGCAAGACACCAAGAAAAGAGCAGAATAGGAATAATCAATGAGGTAAAAATACTGCTAATATTTTTGAAGAGTCTGATAATGATGCTTTGATTTACTCGTTGGATTCTCGCAGTGAATCTTGGATTGTAGACTCTGGAGCTTCATTCCATGCTACTCTACACATGGATTTGCTACAAAACTATGTACAAGGAAACTATGGTAAAGTGTATTTGGGGGATGATGAAGCTTGAAATATAGTTGGGAAAGGGGATGTGCAGATTACTCAGACATATGAGACAGTTCTAAAATAGAAGAATATTAGACATATGCCTAGTCTAACACGACATCTTATTTCAGTGGGTCAGTTGTCAGAGGGTGGAGTGGTCACATCGTTTACATCAGATGCTTGGAAGATGAGCAAGGGGGTCTTGACTCTTGGTCGTTGTAAAAAAGAAGGAATTCTATATGTATCCTTGGCTGCAACATCATAGTGATAGCATCAAGGATTGACTGTACTATGTGGCATCGTAGGTTGGGTCACATGAGCGAAAAGGGGATGAAAATAATGTTGTCGAAGGAAAAATTATCGGGTTGCAAGTTGCTGGATTTAGACTTCTGTGAGGATTGTGTTCTCGAGAAACATAAAAAGTTCAGCTTTACAAAGGTGGTAAGAACTCTGAAAACGGAGAGGCTAGAGCTTGTTCATACTAACGTGTGAGGTCCATCAAAGGCATCTTCTGTCGGTAGTTCACGCTACTTTGTTTCTTTCATTGATGACACTACTAGAAAATTATAGGTTTATTTTCTTAAGTATAAATCTGATGTGTTTGATGTTTTCAAGAATTGAAAAGCATTAGTTGAGAATGAAACAGGGATGAAATTGAAGTGCCTAAAATCAGATAATGGTGGGGAGTATTGTAATAGTGAGTTTGAGGCTTACTATGCTGTGAATGAGATTCGAAGGTTGGAAATGGTCCCAAAGAAGCCAAGGCAGAATGGAGTTGTTGAGCGCAGGAATATGACAATCCTAGAGCGTACAAGGAGCATGAGGTTACATGCTAGATTACCTAAGCAATTCTGAGCCGATGTAGTAAATACTGTTGTGTATTTGATCAACTGGGGGCCTTCAATTCCTTTGAATTGTGGATTGACAGAAGAGGCTTGGACAGGCAAAAATGTAAATTTATCTCATATATGAGTTTTTGGTTGCATTGCCTATATGCATTTAGAATTAGAGAATAGGAATAAATTTGATGCTAAGTGTCATAAGTGCGTGTTCATAGGCTATGATACTAATAGCTATGGGTATAGGCTGTATGATTTTGAGAATCGAAAAATACGCAAGATTATTGATGTGGTATTTAATGAGTTAGTTTTGTGTAGAAATAGACTAAGTCAACCCAACGAAGCTGAGGTAAAATCAGACTTTGTAAGGTTTGAGGGGATTCCTAACAAAAATGTCTTAGAGCCTCAGAATACTAATACACAATCTACTTCACTGGAAGATCCATAGACTCCTCTTCTTAGAAGGGCTACATGTACGGTAAAACCTCCACTACGTTATTCTCCATCTTTGCACTATTTGTTGTTAACTGATAGCAGTGAACCAGAATGTTTTGAGGAAGCATTACAGGTTGAGTCCAGAAAGGAGTGGGAGCATGCGATGGATGATGAGATGGATTCTCACTCATCTAATAAAATTTGGGAATTGATTCAATTGTCCAAGGGGAAGAGAGCTCTGCACAACAAGTGATTTTACAGGATTAAGGAAGAATCTGATGGAAGCAAACGGTACAAGGCAAGGTTAGTAGTCAAATGTTTTGAGCAAAAATAAGGTATAGACTACACTGAAATCTTTTCTCCTGTTGTTAAGATTTCTACTATCAGATGTGTCCTTAATATTGTGGTTGTTGATAACCTGCATTTAGAGCAGTTGGATGTTAAAAATATTTTTCTTCATAGAGATTTGGAGTAGGACATTTATATGTATCAACTAGAGGGTTATGTTGTAAAAGCCAAGGAGAATCTGGTATGCAAGCTGAGGAAGAGTCTGTATGGGTTGAAACAGGCTCCGAGGCATTAATATAAAAAGTTTGATACTTTTATGGCAGCTACGGAGTTTAGTAGATGTCATGGGGACCATTGTTGTTACTTTAAGAATCTTGGTATGTCATATCTCATACTTTGTGGTATGCAGATGATATGCTTGTTACAGGTTCAAGCATGGAGGAGATTGTTAATCTCAAGGCACAATTGTCAAAGGAGTCTGCAATGAAAGATTTGGGATCTACGAAGAAAATTCTTGGAATGCGAATCAATAGGGACAGGAAAAAAATGAAATTGAAGTTGTCACATGAGGAGTATGTTGAAAAGGTGTTGAAAAGGTTTAACATGGAGAGTGTTAAGCCAGTTAGCACACATTTGGCAAGTCACTTCAAGCTTTTGAAGGAAAAATGTGTAGTAACAAATGAAGAGCAGAACTATATGGCAAAGGTTCCATATGCCTCGGCAATAGGGAGTTTGATGTATGTCATGGTCAATACAAGGCCAGACATTCCTCATGCAGTCGGAGTTGTCAACAAGTTCATCGCAAATCCAGGCTAGGAGCATTGGGAAGCAATCAAGTGGATTCTACGCTACTTGAGAGATACTTCAGATTTGACTTTGAATTTTGGGGGTTCTGATATTTGTTTGCAAGGGTTTGTAGATTCAGATTTAGCAGGGGACATTGACAGTAGGAAGAGCACTACAGGGTAAATTTTTACATTAGGTAGTGCGGCAGTCAGTTGGGTCTCAGGGCTGCAGAAAATAGTGACTATTTTAACAACAGAGATAGAGTATGTTGCAGTCATATAGGTGTGCAAGGAGATGGTATGGTTGAGGAGCTCACAAAAGATTTGGATAAGAATCAAGACAATTCTAAATTGTTCAGCGATAGTCAGAGTGCAATACATCTGGCGAAGAATGCAACCTTTCATTCGAGGACCAAACATATCAACATAAAGTATCACTTTATTCGCTCTTTGTTGAAGAAAGGACAGTTCACTTTGGATAAGATTCACACAAGGGATAATCCCGTAGATATGTTCATGAAAGTGGTTACTGTGGAGAAACTGAAGTATTGTTCAGCTTCTGTGGGTCTCTTAGCTTGAGGACTGACAAGTTGCAAGGATGAGGGACTGTTTATTTTTTTGGGAGGATTGCGGTTGATGTTGATGATCAAACTAGTCTCCAAGTGGGAGATTTGTTGGATTTTTTTTTTTTTGTGGAGCCTAGTTTTGTGTTGATCTCGATGGTGACCCAACCCAGACTAATGTTGCATGGTTTGTAACAAAAAAAAAATTGGGCCTGTTTTGTGGCCTGGTGCGCAGGACATATAAAATCCGTTATTTTGGTGATTAGAGTTTAAGGTATATTGTACAGCCGCCCTCTGTAATTCGCTCTCTCAATAGTGAAATTCTTGCAGTTTCGTGAATGTAGACAAATTATCGAACCACGTAAAATCTGTGTGTCTTGGTCTTTCTAGTTTATCATTGTTTTATGTTCTTGATTTGTTCTTTGATTGTGTGTGTTTGTCTATAATTTTTAAAGCGATTTAAATTCCAACAAAAACTGTTCAGATCATCTCAAAAAAAATTATCTAACGGTGTACAGTTAATCCTGAATTTCTTTTCCCGCTTATGAAGAAGCCTCACATCGGAAGACTCTACGCTCCTATCTCGCATATGTCTCTATCTCTCCTGATATCTCTCTTCTCTCTCTTATCCCAGTCTGCCTTCTCCAACGTAAATGTAGCTTTTCTTTCCTCTCCCTATCTTTCTTCTCTCTTATTTTTCATCTCTTATAGTCACTGCCAGCGCCACCAATAGCAACTTGAATGAAGCAACCACCGTTATCTCGTCACCCAATAGATATTGTGATGCAACCATTCATCGTCAATAGCATCGCAAAGCTAACAGGCACTGTGATCCATAGTTGACCTGGTATGCCTCCCTCTCCACACATCTCTCAAAGTTTGTGTTTATATGTGATATCGTTTGTTTAGGGGTTGGGGTCAGCTCAGTTGATGGAAGATTTGGTTGAAAATTTTGGGTTTATGGTCAGGTAGGACCAATGTTTGGAGATTTTATGGTTTTTAATTCCTATTTTTTTAAAGTGTAACAATCTTCTTTGATTGCGAATCTATTTTCTTTCAATGAATTTGTGTTGATTTTGGCTCCAATTGTGGAATCTCTATTTAGAAATTTGTTGTGTCAACATCCTCTCTGGGTTTAATTTTCATTTATTCAACGTCGTTGTCGCCGTTGTTCCTTTACGACCAGCAATCGCCTCCAGTCAATATAGGTTTGTTTTCTCTCTCTCTCTCTCTCTCTCTTTCTCTCTCTCTCTCACACAAACACATTCTCAATTAGTATCTACTCAATCAGAGACCCAATTAGGTCCCTAGGTATAGGTCTCTCGACACACACGAACACACCCATATATTGATTTTGTTTCCGATCTGTGTTAATTTATCTTAAATAAATTTAGGGGTTGGGTGGGGTGGGGGAATATTTGTGAATTGAATTGTTTTGAGTGAAAATTAAACTGAAATGATTGTATTTGTTTGTGAATATGGAGGTCCAGGCGGAATTCATGGAGAGTTCCATGGTCGGAAGCACTTTGCTTTCCACACCGGAGGGTGAAGTCAACAACTTGATGCAGCAAGTGACAGATGATTATGGATTGGAGGTGTTAGTGGGGCTTCCGTAGCTGAAAGCACACACGGTGGTGGCCAAAAACACCGAGAAGGTCAACGGGGACGGCCTCTCGAGGCGTCTTGCCGAGCTCAAGGCGCGTGGGTAATTGAAATTTAGTTTGATGGACTTGGAAAACCTTTTGTGTGATATATATATTATTATCTGGGTTCCTACTATGGTTTAAATTGTACAAAATTATGATTTTGTAAATTGTACTAATTTTGATATTTGTCTTATGTCTGAATTTATGGTAATTGGGTCTTTAGAGAAATGGTTTGTTTGTACAACATGTCTAGCACTTGATTGTATGTTGCGATTAAGTATCCTGTGCCAATTGGTAACTACATAGGAAGAGCTTGGCTTTATTTATGATTTCTGAGTTTGATGCATTATATTATGCTGGAAAGATGTATGTGAATTTGGTGAGGTGGGATTGGATTCGTATGTTGACACATGTTTGTCATGTGGCTGGCTCTTGATGCCTTGACTAATGTGTTTGATTTTGGTGTTGTGCTTTGAACCTATTTGACAAAATGACTGACTGGGCACAAGTAATTGGTGTGTTAGGATTTGGTTGGAAAATTGCCACTGGTATGTTTTTTCCTTTAAGACAATAAGTTAGAACTAGGTATAAACCGAGTATCTCTTATCATTTGTTGATCTATTCTAATTGAAATACAAAAATGGTAGAGTTGGTTATCATTGATATAAGCGAGGTGTTGATTATCACAATACACCAAACCCATCAAATGAAAGAAGCAACCCATCAAATGAAAGAATGGTTGAGTTGGTAATCATTGATATTTGATAGTATTTTGCTTGCATTTGCTCCTACGGCTCAAATTTACAAGATGATTCGGGGCTCATTGGGACCACCCACTAATGCATACTAGGTGATTGACAGAACGCCAAATAGAAGAAAGATGGCCATTGGCGTGAGTCAGGAATCTAGAAACTAGTGCCTCTCTTCAATCTCTATCCTCCCTCTTTAGGAAAGGTGTTGGAGCTTTTTTAACTTTTTCGAAGTTGTAATAGTATTGTATACCCACATTCGTTAATACACGCACGCACAGTGCTTTTAGGTGTAATTAGAGGATTTTATCCAACCCTTCTTATCGAAATTTGTTCCTATACATGCATTTTTGGTGTTTTTTTTCTATGTTGTTGTGTTTCTGCCAGAATTTTGAAACCATGTTTTTTGTGTTTAGTGAAAGACTTTAATCTAGCCTCAGTTGAATGCTGCAATTTATTCTGCTACTTGAATAAAAAGTTTCAGTTGGGTGTAATGGAGAATAATATTTTAAGTTGACTTTAGGGCTTTTCCTCTTGACTTCTTTGAACAAAAGGGTTGAAATTTTTTATGAAAAATTGATGCTTATGTTGATTGAATTGAAGTTACATATTGGACGCGCATACAGTACACACCTTGCACTTCCAAACTGTTTTTACTTAAATGTCTGCAAGGAACTCATTGTGTATCTAAATATAGAGGGATATTGTCACAAAGTGGTCTTCTCTTCAATTGTTTATGATTGTGCATTAAAATTGTTGAGAACACGTACAAAGTCTTCGTTTTATTGAGTACTTAAGTATGCACAAAATTTTTAAACAGAAAACTCCAAAAAAAAAATCCCCCTAAAAATCAATCTGAAGTTGAGTCAAAATCCTTCAGAATTTGGCATAAACACAAATCAACCCTTCTAACTTCATCTTTTGCCTGTCATGATTGCAGTTACTAGGTTGGATGCACCGCAAAGTAAGGCAAAACATATTGAGCCATTAAAGAATTTTACGATTGATAATCCGCTGTCACCCTAGATAATCCGCTGTCACCCTATCTCTCGTAGTAGAATCCAAAGGATTGCAGTTATCCTTTCCTTTTCCTTTTTATCTCTCTTTTGTTAGTTGGATTTACTTTGACAAAAACTGTAGAATGCAAAGGTTCCTTGCACCATTAGAACAACAATATGTTGTAGTACATTATTTCCACTGGCAATACATTTGCCTTTATTCTTGAAGTCTGTGCCGGCACAAAAATTGTCACCCAAAAAGATGGACAAGGAGCATATTTCTTTCGTTAGCCAAGAATACAAAGTGATGGCATAGCCAGCAGATGGTTAGACCGATATTTCTTTTCTTTAATGGCTCAATGTTGTGGCTCGTTGGAGTGGGCATGGGTTGGTGATGCTGATATGATTAGAGAAAATAAAAGCTAAAAGAAGAAAATTGAGTTGGTTTGGAGGTAGTGTATTAACGGCTTAAAAAATAGGAACGGTGAAATTATATGACAGTTAATATTTCGATTATTAGATGAAATTATATTGTGTACCCCAGCATATAAAAAAGATTATTAGTTTATATTTGATAGTTTCGAGGATTAGCATTTAGCATATCTGCACAACTATATTTTTTAGTTGTGAATATTTTTTTAGTATTGGACCAAAGAATAAGTTTTTCATTGAAGCACTTGAAAGCTTGAGTTGATCTATACCTCCATGTGTATGTGGGTGTGAAAAATTTCTCTGTTCTTTTACATGAATTTCTTAGATTTTAGTAAATATTTTATCCGCAATGTGTATTATTTAAGATAGATGTGTGCCAAATTTTTGTTCTTCCGTTTCTTCTCCTTTGTTAATGGCAGTTGTTACTTTGGTGATATTAAAACTATTGGCCTGTAATTATCATCAGGCTAAAGAAGCAACTGAGTTGGCTTTGAAGGACAAAAGGCAGTTAATTGTTTGTTAGGACATGTTTGGTATGTGTTTTAAAAACTAGTGTTCGAAAATAATTTTTCAAAAGAATTTTAGGAAAGTGGTTTTGATATTTTTTGAGATAAAAAACTTGTTTGGTTAGATGATTTCAAAAACAATTTTACAATACATAAATAGTAAAACCTGTTTGAACAGCATAAATATATGTTTGACCAGTAATTAAAAATTAATAAAAATATATAAGAAAGTTATTTTTAGATTGACAATTTCATAAAAGCAAATTCAATAAACCAAATTTTAAAATAAACCAAACATGTTATATATTAAAATAAACCAAACATAAAAAAAATATGCAAACACCAATATATATAAACCCATCACACACAATATATATATATATATATATATATATTCACACACAATATATATATATATACACACACATATATATATATACAATACCCATATATATATACACACAAAATAAGCATCAGTAGATGATAAAAAAAAGAGGAAGGAGGAAAAAGTAACCATATTGTGTTGGTGAGATGATGAGACATACTTTGAGCATATCACCTGCTCGACGAAATGGTCCTGATGTAGATGATAAGGTAACCAGGAAATGCTCTGGAGAGGAAGAAGGAAAATGCTCCTGATGTAGACGAAATGAAGGGTTCACAAGACGAAATGCTCCTGTGTCCTGATGTAGACGAAATGCTCTGGAGAGAGAGAGAGGAAGAAGGGGAAAAAAAGGAATGAAGACTTTCGCTGTCAAGGGGACTCGAATGGCAGACCTCATTAAAGACCAAAATTGTTCTCCTTCTTTCCAAAATTTTCAAAGAAAACCTTTCTATTTTTGTGTCTTAAATCTCATTTTTTCCAAAAATTTTGAGAACAAAAATGATAAACAAACAAGTTTTGGGCGTTTTAAAATTTTGAGAACAAAAAACTGTTTTGCAGATGTTAACCAAACACGCCCTTAGTTTCTTTTCTTTGCTTTTCCTATAAAAAATGGAAGAGATAATATACATATATAATGAGATCTTTCATGGTGTTTTTGACCCTCAAGCTTCTGCCGCAAGAAATTGAATTTTCAACTGTTGGCCTTGAGTGAATTCTATAGTTGTTGATTCAATTTTCTCAGATATATTTATGCAGATACTGTTTTATGTGTGACGTTGGGGTAATTTCGATTCTTGACTCGAGATTTCGTTTGCGATTGCTGCTACCCTTCCTCTCTCTCTCTCTCTCTCTGCTACTCTATTTTGTTGAACAATATTCCAAATTTGGTTTTATTAGTATTTTTTTTCTTGATGTATTTGTGTGTGTTATTGCTTTGAAAAAATATATGTTCATTTTCTATGAGTAACGCAATACCTTCAGGTATGGGCAATTACTAGTATATATATAATAAAGTATAATACAATTCAAATCTCAAAAAATAAATAAAATGACTTTTGTTATTCGCGGTTGAGATTGCTTTAAATTTTATTTTAAAATTAATCAGACTGTTAATGTTAACTACTAAATTTAATATGAAAAATAAGCATCTAAATGTGTGTTTGAGGTAATTTTTTAAAAGTGTTTATCGAACTTATAATTTCTCATAAATATTTTTTTTAAATAGTATTTCGAACTGTCCCACCACCATCATTACTACTACAATCACTGTCACCCCACCACTACCTTACCATCCCATCACCACTACCATTGCCGCCGTTGTCGCTACCCCACTACTACCTCTGTCACAACAACAACTACCATTGTCCTCATCCCACCATCACTACCGCACCCCACCGCCTCACCACCGTTATCGCCACCTTACCACCTCCCCTACCATCCCACCACCACCAGTATCACCAACCCACCACCACCATCCCCACTACC
>JAHQCQ010041039.1:15510-43204 GCA_023539305.1 Ilex asprella | reverse complement strand
CTCCCCAAAAAAAACATTCTCGCTAACACAAGGACTGGATGCAAGTTTTTTTAAAAAATCGGAGGACTTGATTTATGCAAAAAATTCAATAGAACTAAAATTAGTTTACACAACAAAGAAATGACCCAAGCCTAATTAACTATTAAGGGCTGAAAATGCTCTAACATGAAAAATTGGCCCAAACACCTTTTTCCCCACCCTTTTTCTTGACTAGGTCAATAACAAAAGCCTTATTAGATACGTAATTGTGATCCTACTCTGATTGATGTATATATATTAGAATGACAATTGTAGATCTATGAAATCTGTGAAGAGACTGAGCTCCACTAGAAAGAGTTCAATTTACAATGGAGAAACAAGCTAAATTGAAGAACAACCTCTTACAGCTCCTACCAAAGTTTGCCTCAGTTGTTATATTCATGTAACTCCCCATAATCCCCCTTAGATGACATTACTATTCAAAATCATTCATATCATGAGGGCAACTAATAGATCCATAAATCAAGAAAATGCATCAATCCATAAAATCTACAACATCATCCAAAAGAATAGGCCAAACCATGACCATTACATCCAAAAGAATATGTCCAACTATGACAATTGCATCCCAAAACACAACAATTAACATGTGGCGAAATATCAAAAATATCAGACTTCACATTGTCTCAAATTGAATTTTCTAGTCTAGAACTAAAAGGAATATAACTCTAAACATCCACCTCGGGATCCACGTTCTCATCTATTGGAGCTTCTCAATGTACCGACTCTTCAACTTCGAGCTTCTCCTCTAGACCATAATCAGAAAAAGATATGGGTTATAGGGGTGAGCACAAAGCTCTGTAGGAAAATCCTCCCAAACTCGAACAAAGTTTAAAAAACATATAAAACAAGTCGATTTCATTTCACAAATATCATATGTAACTTTTGATAGAAAACAATGACAGTTTATAAGATCTCAAGTTTACACGTAGCAATATATTGAATGAAGAAGTAAAACCATGATAATTGATTCAAGTGTACAAAATACAGTGAATCAATTGCAGGAATAAACTTGTAAGAAGTTGAAGCAATTAACAATAATTCAGTAACATCATTTCATATTCTCATGTATGTTAGTTGCTTCTCAGGAATCTATACAATGATTCTACCTCGTTCACCCATCACAACCACACAATCTCAATCATTCTCCGCAAGGCACATCACAAACACTTTAAGAAGGACGTATACCGTCTATTACGATATTGACGAATCCTTCCCAGGAAAGGTATACTATCCGTCAACCTTGAACCTACTTGAACAATAGTGGTTGCTTTTACAAACAACAATCCATTACAAATGTTAGGAAACCATCTCACCTCAACTGGGATAGACTAACCTCTAATACTCTACGACAGCCCTCGATGGCAATTAAGTCGATCACAAAAAATATACAAGAGATAAAATACCAACCATTTACTAATATCATAAGTAAATCCAAAAATCCTAAAATTTCATACTCTCATCCATGGAATAATCTCTGCTCAAATCAACTCATTCAACCAGAGGCTGGGGGTAACTAATGGTACCTAGAAAACCTAAGGTTGCTCATGTCGTGCCACACAGGTCGGAAGCTTAGCTCACCTTATAAATTACAAACCTCGAACTCAAAATTTAACTGCGTCTCGAGGAAAATGGTGCAAAGGACAACTAGATTCCACAAAGTACCCCTCCTTGCGGCGATAGTTACTCAACAGACATGAATTCGGTATGATTATTGTGTAATGTTGGCGACCGTTACAAGGGAGGGGCGAGGATCTCGCCTCAAATCAAGTTAGGCACAAGAATAACTATAAATAGGAGGCAAAGCCCTCAAAAATAAAAGAAACAAGTGATTAAAACATCACCAAAATACTCTCTATAAATTCTATTACAATCAATATATTTAGGAACAAGAGACTCCCTTGAAAGTAGATTAGTTGGCTCCCTAGCTGGTGTACCACTATAAACTCTTTGTGCAATCACCCACTTGTTCAAAACTTCTATCCCCTAGATCTCTATAGCTATTTAGTGCACTATGTGTAATCACCCACTTGTAGCTCAAATTGAACTACATCTAACTATTCAGTGTACTTTGCGTTCACATTGTTGCTCTATCGTGTTAAGAACATCATCAGTTCTTCGTCTGTTTAAGAACTGAAGAGCTCGTTGATAGTTTATGAGCTGAAGAACTCATCAAGAGTTTGTAAGCTGAAGGGCTCATTGATAGCTTATGAGCTAAAGAGCTTATCAAGTGTTTGGTTGCTAAAGAGTTCATCAAGTATTTATGAGTTGAATGGCTCATCCAATTTTCATGAGCTGAAGAGCTCATCCTTGGTTTATGAGCTTCTTCTGACTTTCTCTAACTGTTGCTCTTGAGTTTCTCGAGCTACCTAAGATGCCTAAGGTCAATGCTGAGGACCTTTGCATCTTTCATGTTCTTGTTTCACATCCTATCTTATCCCTTTTTACTATAAGCATGTCTTCAGCGATAAGGGGATTGTTTTTTGTGCCCACCTACCATTTTAAAGCGCCAGTTTCCCTAATCGTCAATATGATTATGGAAGTGTAATGGCAGCCTCTTCGTCTTCACTTGTTATTCGCTTCCTTAAATCCTACGATTCCTTATTCTTCGCCTAAAGCTTGGGATTTCTTTATTTTTCACAATCTTCCTTTGATTCTTACTTTTTGCTTTCTTTCTCGCTTCATGACTTCATCTCATTCTCCAATGTTCAAATAACAAGCCCAGGCCATGTTGGATATGCCCTGGTATGCCATTTTTTTGATCCCTTCCCTAATTACGACTTCAAAGGTGGAGGAAGTTAGGAGATAATATCTTCTTCTTGACGCCTTGACCATTTGTGCCCCAACCTCTGATGAACCTTACAACCTTCTTCTACAAGGGAAATTTTTTTTCTTTGAAGGCGCTTCTGAGACGGGTCTTTGTTTGCCCATCCATCCCATTGTTGGAAGGGTTCTAGCCTTCTTTGGTATGTGGCCCTCTCGTCTTTTCCTAGAAGAATTGGGTTCTCTGACAAGATTTTTTTAATTTTTGGCGTTTGCAATGTAACAGTGAATTTCCCACTACTGTTGAGTTCTTCTACTTCTGTGATCTTCTTTTTAAAATGCCCCTGCTTTGGTCGCTTTAGATAGAGGCGCTATTTTGATTCTTCGCAAGTCCTCGATGCACTTGGCTCTCCAGAGGGGTGGTCACAATGCTTCTTCTTTGTTTCTACGGACTCTTAGGAGTCTATTGAGGCGTGGTTTAAGCGTGCTTGGGTCTCGCGATCTGTGTGTGCTCGGGTCCCTCGCTCTTGGGGGCGCTTTTCTGAAAGAGGTAAAGGATTTTTTACTCCCTGTTTGCGGTTTGCAAACATTATGATGAATCTTAATTGTGCTTATGTTGTGCTGACGCTCCCAGTTTGACCCCTGACGAGCTGATGAGAGTTAACCAGGTAGCTCGTGCTGAGGTGGTCCCTTACACATTATTAGTCACTCCCCAAAACCTTCTCTTGGTGGGACTGGTTCTATCTCTGTTGCCGTTCTGGAGGCTATCTCACACTTATTTTCTCCTATTCTTGATGTAGACTCTTCTCCCTCTGAATCAGATGAAGATATTGCTACTTCTTTAAGGAAGCGCAGAAGGGGAAGTTCATCAACACAATCGTCTGGTTCCTCTTTTGGTGAGATCATTTTCACAACTGTAGAGCTGGAGTTTACAAAAAAAAACAGCTCTATGAGGTAGTGAAGGAACGAGACAAGCTGAAGGCTAAGAATGCTCATCTACAGGCTATGAATGTGTAGTTAGAGAAGGAGATATCCGAGCTGAAGTAGAGACTAGGGGGGTTAGAGTTTTTCTTTCCTTTTTCTTCTTTCTATAACCCTATAATTCTTATTAATATAAAACAAATTTTATGTTGAACGCCTCGCTTATTTCCTCATTATTTTACTCTATTAGTTGTGAAGCTTGGTCTGAAAAACCTAGTTGATGTAGCGAGCTAAGTTAGATGTTCCTCTAATTTTGAGGAGAATTTTGTTCCAAGTGTGAGGTCTGTCTTTAGCCGAGCGTATATAAGCTGAAGAGCTCATCGTTTATTTGTGAGCTGAAGAGCTCATCATTTGCTTATGAGCTAAAGAGCTCAACCTTTGTTCGTGGGCTAAAAAGCTTATCGTTTGCTTATGAGATGAAGAGCTCATCTTTTATATATGAGCTAAAGAGCTCATCATTTTCTTATGAGCTGAAGAGCTCATCTTTTATTTATGAACTAAAAAGCTTATCATTCGTTTATGAGCTGAAAAGATCATTTTTTATTTTTTGAGCTGAAGTGCTTAGCTTTGTTTATGAGCTAAAGAGCTCATTGTGTGCTTATATTAGCAATGAAACGTTGACTGAGCTAATACTTTGCCATTTTATTGATGATGAACTTTTACAAGTGTTCTGGTTATTGAAAGAACCTCTTTAAATGGTTAGCGTTCCAAGAATGAGGCAATATCTTTCCTTTCTTTGTTTGTAGTTCGTAGTTCCCAAGTCTGATTATCTTGGAAACGATTTATTGGACTTTTGAGGATCTGATCTTCGACTTTGAAGATTCTGTGCTTGACCTTGCTATTGTAATATTGAGATGTCTTTCTTTAATAACTTATGGTATGCTGCAAGGCTCTGTCCTTCATTTCTTCTAAGAGGTCGAGGTTGAGCAGAAGTGACTCATCATTGTGCTTGAGTTCGGAGAGCTCTATCCTCCAAGATAGGATGCTCATCTCCACAGGAGCTACTGCCTTGGTTCCAAATGCTAGGTACTAACCTAGTTATAGTTCTGTAAGCCCATAAGACCTCTGGCATGTGTTCCACCCATCGTCCCTTTAAGGCTTCGAGTTTGGTCTTCAAAGCTGCCTTTATATTTCAAATATTTACTTTGGATGAGCTGGAGCTGAGAAGTAATTCCTTATACCCAACTCAGCACATAACTTTTTGAATTTGGGGTTGTCAAACTACTTTCCATTGTCAGAGACGATTGCCGTAGGTATCCCAAACTTGCAGATTATAAATTTCCAGGTGAAGTTCTAAACTTTTTGCTCTATAATCGATGCCAAGGGTTCCATTTCGACCCATTTAGTGAAATAATCCACTCCAATGATGGCAAATTTGCATTGTCCAGTGTTGGTGGAAAGAGATCCAAGTATGTCTAATCCCCACTATTGGGGTGAGAAGCTTTCGTGGACAGTAGGGGATGTTGGCATGTAGTTGGTCGGTTTTACACCTTCTAACCAGTTCTATTATGTCTTTGAGCAGTGTGGGCCACAATTAACCTTACCTCAACGTTTTACCTTCCGGAGCTCGAGCTCCAATGTGATTACTGCAGACGCCTTCGTGGATTTCTCTCATAATTTAGTTAGTTTCTTCATCTCCCATGCACCTCAAAAGAGATGTTGAGAAGCCTCGTTTGTATAAATTCCCCTGAAAGAGGGTAAACCGAGACGATTTGGCTCTTAGTTTTGTTGTTTCTTTGACGTCTGTTGGTAAGGCTCTAGTATGGAGATACTCTCTGATTAGGTTCATCCAGATTGGCTGACTCTGTACTGGGAAAACCTCCTTATCCCTGGATCTTACTGATGGCTCAGCAAGGTTCTGAAGTGTAATTAATTTGTTCAGGTTTTCTTGGGAATCTGTGGCTAGCCTTGCGGAAGGGTTAGGTCAAGAGTTCTCAACTCTTAAGACGTGCATGACCTTAATATGCACAAAAATTTTTATTAGCTCATGTTCCTTCCTCAAGTATAGAATCATTCTTTCTCCTTTGGCTTTATATGTCTCCTTTATTGTTTTACCACGAGCTAGGAGTCGCTGCAAATCCTGAGCTATTTTGCCTCCATGAAATATGTCATGTTGAGCCTAGGAATGATAGTTTTGTATTTTGCTTTGTTGTTTGTAGTCTTGAATCCAAACCTAAAGGCATATTCGATATCTATCCCAACGGGGGAGGTCAAAATCAACCCAGCACCACTGTCTTGGTCGTTGGTGGCTCTATCTACCAAAAACTTCTACGTGGGGAGGTGGATACTAGTTTAGTTGCCTCCATGGGCTCTTTTGGGGCTACAGTAAATTTTGTAATGAAATCTACCAGTATTTTCCCTTTAATTGTGGTTTTAAGTTTGTATCTGATATCGAACTAACTGAGCTCTATAGCCTATTTGACCAGTCTTCCTGAAGATTTCTGTTTGTGCAAGACCTACTTCATTGGTTGATATGTTGGGACCTCAATGGTTTGAGCTTGAAAATACATTCTGAGCTTCCATGTTGTTGTTACTAGAGCTAGGACTAGTTTATCTATTTTTGGATATCTCTCCTCTACTTCCCTTAGAGTTATGCTACAGTAGTATAAGGTGAGTACTTCTCCATCCAAAGGGCTCACCAGTATTGGGGGTGAGCTCAAATAGTCTTTAAGAGCTTTGAATACTTCTTCACAATGTGTATCCCACTAAAATGCCTTTTTTAAGGTTTGGAATAAGGGTTGGCACTTGTCGCTTGATTTGAAGTCGAAGCGACTTAGGGCTGTTATTCTTCCTGTTAAGCGTTGAACCTCCCTTATGTTGGAAGGTGGTTGCATGTCCATCACTACTTTGACCTTTTTTTGGTCTGCCTCTATTCCTCTACTGTTGACTATAAAACCTAAGAACTTCCCAGTAGAGACCCCAAAGGGGCATTTGACTGGGTTGAGCTTCATTTAGTATTTCATAACGATCTGAAAAGATTCTTTGAGGTGCCTAATGTGGAGCTCAGATTTCAATGATTTGACCAGCATATCGTCGATGTACTCCTCCATTGATGCCCCTTTCTATTTTTGGAACATTTGATTTACCAAGCATTAGTAAGCATTAGTAAGTAGCTCTAGCGTTCTTTAGTCCAAATGGCATGACCTGGTAGCAGTATGTCCCCCGCTCAGTCACAAAGGATAGCTTCTCTAGGTCGCTAGGGTCCATTTTGATCTGGTTATACCCAGAAAAAACATCCATAAAGTTGAAGAGCTCATGTCCAGCTATGGAATCTACGATCAGGTCAATACGAGGTAAGGGGAAATTGTCCTGGGGGCAAGCTCAATTTAAGTCGATGAAGTCAATGCAAAGGCGCCACTACCTGTTTAATTTTTAAACGATGACAATGTTGGCTAACCAAACCAAATATTTTACCTCTCTGATGGCTTTGGCGTGGAGAAGTTTGTTGACCTCCTCATTGATTGCTTTCTTGCGTTCTGGGGCAAAACTTCCCCTCTTCTCTTTGATAGGTTTAAAGGTCAGATTCACGCTAAATTAGTGCGTGATGACTGAGGGGTCAATCCCTCACATATCCTCTCGTTTCTAGGCAAACACTTCCATATTCTTTCTGAGGAATTGAATAAGGAGGTCTTTAACTTCCCTGGTTAACTTGGATCCCATGTATACCAGATGCCTCGACTCCTCGTCCAGTTGGATATGCTTAAGCTCTTTGAAGGCATTGGCCTCATTTCTAGCTCATCTCTATGTCGAGCTCGTCTAACTAGATATTCTCGACCTCTTTTTTCTTCATTGGTGCCATATAGCACTCTCGTGCCACACGCTAGTCTCCTCGGACCACTCCTACGCCATTTTCTGTAGAGGAACTTCACGATAAGGTGGTAGGAAGAAAGAATGACCCTCATGGCATTGAGGGAAGGTCTTTCTAGCAAAAGGTTATATGCTAAGGGAGCATCGACTACTAGGAACCTCATAGTGGAGGTGGACTGGCAAGAAGGATCTCCCATTATGTGCATGAGTTAGATTGAACCCAGGGGTAACACTCTTTCCCCTGAGAATCCCAAGAGGTGAGTATTTACTGGCTCAATTTTGTCTCTACCTAAATCCATTTTATCGAAGGTAGATGCAAAGATCACTAGAATTCCCATTATCAATCAGGACTCGATGGATGGTTCTATTTGCGATGAGGGCCCTTGCCACCAAAGGGTAATCATGGGGATGCTGGCAGCCCTCCAATCGGAGAATGTGATGTCCATGATCAACCGAGGTACTTTAGACACAACTTGTACTTCCAACATCTCCTCAATTCTGACTTTACGCATATGAGCCTTCCTAGCTAAGCTGGATTCCCCACATCCAGCGAGCACTCCTAAAATCACTTTGATCTCTCCTATAGGTTGCTGATCTATCTCCTTCTTCAATTAGATGTAGTCATTAGTGAGATGGCTATGGTCCATGCGGTACTCGTAGTATTTTGATGCATTTTTTTTACGGGATCTTCCTTCATTCGAGGTGGCCACCTCAGGAAATTTTCGTTCTACACCTCATAAAGGACATGGGACACTCTGGTTGTGAGGGGAGTGAACTATCGAGGTGAAAACCTTAGTGGAGACTCATCTGTAGGAGGACCAAGGTGGTCTCTTACATCTCCTCTCCTTTTTGAAGAGTCGTCACTGTCTCTCCATGGAGATTTGTCTCGACTTCTCTCCTTTTTGGGAGGAGCTTCCGTCACTGTCTCTCCATGGTACTTTTCTATCTTGGGAAGGATTTCTACCATACTAACTTGTGATTTTTTGGAGATGGAAAACATCTGGTCCTTTGACTGGATTCCCAGCCTAGCAATGAAGGCAGTGATGGCGAATTTTCTCGTCAGGGACATCCACTTTCAGAGAATCTGAGTTGAACTTCTAAATAAAGCTCTACAGGCTCTCATTGGGTCCTTGTTTCACGTTCAACATGTAATACCTCAATTTTCTATAAGTCCAAGCTCCTATGAAGTGCGATACAAAGGAGACGGAGAGCTATCTGAAAGATGAGATGCATGTCAGGGTCAATCTATTGAACCATGATAGGGCTTAACCTTTTAAATAGATGGAGAAGGCTCGACATCGTATTGGGTCTTGGTATCCATATAACTCCATTTGGTTCTTGTAGGTGTTGAGGTGGTCCATGGGGTCCTTTGTTTCATCGAAGGCCTCCATCCGGGGCATTTTGAATTTAGGTGGAAATGAAAAGTGCAGCACTTGTGCGGTAAATGGGGAATCAGTCTACTAAACTAAGGTATCCATAGTCACTGAAGTTTTGCCTAAACAACCTCCTTTATGTGGCTAAGCTCCTGTTGGATGTCTTTGAAGTGTTGTTCCCAATATTGTTCTTTTCCTTCCAATTGAAAAAGGGGAAACTCATTATTATGAGTTTCCCTGTTTTGATTTTGCACTTCCTTGTTGTCCTCGTTCCTATGAATTTGACGACTGGCATTGCCCATAGTTTGATTGTGCTCATCTCCTTCGGCAATGTCTTTTAGGAGGTTGTTGTGATGTTGTTCCCTCTAAGGAGGATCACCTTGGACTGTTTGTGCCCTTTGAGGATGTTGAAGGACATCCAACAAATCCTTATTCTTTTGGATGAGACGCTGACTAGCTAGGCGAAGGGCCTCTAGTTCTTTGTTAGGTGTGGGATCCACCATGAGGAGAACGATTTCAGGTGTAGGCAAGAAATCACGGGGATTTTCTTGCTGCCCTCCAGTGGTAGCTTCTTGTTGGTTTTATAATCGAGAAGGATTCATTTGACTTCTGCTCATGTCGCATGTAGAAACGATCAATTACTGAAGAAAATCAATATATTTTTAATAGGAAATAGTCGTTCCCACAGACAACGCCAAGTGATGATGTTCTTAACACAACATAGCAATGATGTGAATGCAAAGTGCACTGAACAGTTAGATGTAGTTCAGTCTGAGCTAAAGAGCTCTAGGGGATAGGATTTTGGGACAAGTGGGTGATTGCACAGAGTATTATAGTGGTTCACTAGCTTGAGAGTTCGGCTAAACCACTTTCAAGAGAGTCTCTTACTCATGAATATATTAATTGCTATAGAATTTGCAGAGAGTATTTTGGTGATGTTATAATCACTTGTTCTATTTTTTTGTTTGAGGGCTTTGCCTCCTATTTATAGTTATCCTTGTGCCTAGCTTGATCTAAGGTGAGATCGTCGCCCTTCCCGTGTAACGGTCGCCAATATTATTCAATGATCGTAGCGTATTCGCGCCTGCTGAGTAATTATTGTCGCAAGGAGGGGTACTCGATGGGATCTAGTTGTCTTTTGCATTAATTTCATTGAGAAGTGGTTAAGGTATGAGATTGAGATCTGTAATTAATAAGGTGATCTGAGCTTCCGACCTGAATGGCATGACCTGAGCAACCGAGCTCAACCTTAGATTTTTTAGGTACCATCATTTATTATTCTCATTAGGATTCATATTAAAGAAGTAATTGACATTAGACTTATTTAAACATCTATTGGGGATATTAGTATAGTAGCAGCAGAACCCTTTTTGGGGTCTTTATTTTTTGAAGCCACATGTCACCTTGAATAGAATTTTTTTCCCCTATCTAGATTTCTAGCAATTAATCCTTTCTTGATTTTGCTTACTTGAATTACTTTCTTGGGTTTTCTACATCTAGTATTAGACCCAATTTTAGAGAAGAAAAATTAGAACGGGTTGCCCAAATGGGAAAATTTTAAAAGAGATTAAATTTTTATCATTGGAGAATACAAATGGAACTTATCTTCAAAGTGATGGAGTTTTACCGTGATAGGAAGGTTCACAAATCCTAGGGATCAAGTGAATCTCACACAACTAGAAAAATAAGTTGGTCGCAATTAGAAGAAAGATAATAAAGTATCAATGAACATTACTTGCTTCTCAAACTATGGTTAAATTAACAAGGAATTATCAAGTATAGGAAAGGGTATCGTGTTTGTAACTCGGTTGATTACTGAGGCCGTCTCCTCAGGGAAAACGATTGTCTCAAATGGTGAAAGGTAAAAGAAAATTAAAACTCATAATTTTGCAAAATTTGGTTGTAGAAATTATTGACTAAATAATAACAATTAATAGAAAGATCAGTTAATTGGTAGAGTTCATCACACCAGGAACAAGTGCTTTGACTTAGTTTTTATTACTCATTTGAGATTGTACTCAAACGCACTCAAATGAAAAACATTCTATTAACACCCAAATGTAAATAACAAATATGTATTCAAATTAATTGATTTGATTTTGAAAGAATTACAATCACTCGATTGAAGTGATTCCAAGAATTACTCGTGTCAGACTTAATAGTCCATGGATAGGAAATAAGATATACATATTGAAAATATTTTCAACTTTAATCATTCAATTAACCCAAATAACTCAATCATTGGAAAAACCTAGTTTGAGTTAAAATCTCCAATTCACGGATGAGACTCCCTCATCCAATCATTAAACTGGAAAAAACACTCATTACGGAATTAACGATGAAAGAAATTAAAGAAGACATAATCATAATCAAATGCAAATAAAACTTGAATTAGGAATTGCAAGAGAAAGTAAACTATGTTATATTGAAATGCCAAGAATGTAAATTGTTCACAAGAAGAATCAAAAGTAAATTTGTTGCAAGAATTAAACAACTTGAAATGTCAAAGCCTGAAATGTAAAACAATGGAGAAAGCTCTTAAGAAGAAGGCTAAGACTAAAACCCTAGAAAAAGAGAAAGTGATTGGTTGAATTCAACGATGAAGAAGTGGTGAATGAATGATGGAATCAAGCCCCCTTTCCTCATCGTCTAGGCTTTGGTATTTATAGGGAAATTTTTTTCCTGATAATCCTCTCCTCCATCCACCAATCAAAGCCTTAAATAATTTAGTTGATTCATTTTCCTTAGCAGTCTTCGCTGCCGAAATACAGTAACCTACCAGTAAGAAGTAGAAAATGGCCTACTGGTTAGACTGTTCACTGTGTTCCATGAACTAGTTGATCTTCTCTTCTACTGTTAGAACACCTTTCTATTTCAAATCTATTGGTAGAATAGTACTCACCTACTGGTAGAAGAAGTCTCTAATTAACTTCTACCAGTAAGAGTGAACTTATACTGGTAGAACTAACTTCGGCCTCTAGTTGAACCGGTAGAAGACTTACCTATAGAAAGGGTGTTTTTCTCAATTATGCTCATAGTGGCCTAGGCTTGACTCCTGGACCTCCTAACTAATCCTCCAAATCTTTCATAGCCTCGAAAAAAGTATGCAAATCCTCGTTCTTATACCAATTCACCTACAAACACTCATATTCTCTATAAAATATAAAACTCAACTAAAACAAAGAAATTAACTAGTATGACTAAGATGAATGATAATAGGCCTATAATATTCAATATTATGCTACCATCACACACCTAGTATAGGTTTTTCTAGTCCCTTAGCAAACTCAAAGAGAAATAGACACAAAATCCTAACCTTGCACTTTAAATTCCATAGCATAATGTAAACATCATAAATAGAATCAAATTGAAATGCATTTGCTTTAAGAATAAATGGCACACCAATGGAATCAAAAGGACTTCATGTATATATTCGATATGCTTCTGGGTACTGATGATACCAAGAATAAATTCAAAAATTATCTCGGACCCCCGAATCAGGTCTGGAGGTCAGCCTAGGCAATAGAGCTTGGAGAACCAGAGCTCAGCTCCCTCCAAGCTAGATGATTCGCACTTTTTAGTGTGTCGTAATTATATTATTATATTACACCCAAGTATAAGTGGTCGAATTGTAGTTTTCTCTGTTTTAAGTCCAAGTATCGATCCCACGAAGAGTTAAGTAATTCTAAAAAAAAATTAAATAAATAAAAATAAAATATCAAAAACAGTAAAGTGGTTTATTTGGAGTAGTTTGATGTTTGATTGCTTGTGGTGTGAGCTTAGTCTAACTAACTAGTTTTAAAATAAAAGGTAGGCGAAAGTAAAGTGCAGATATAATAAAGTGCGTAAATAAAGCAGATTAATTGACAGAAATATAAAATATATCCTTCAGTTTAAGGATCCCATATGCTTTATGTTGGTGTTGTTACGGAATTGCCACCACACAACAATCAACCTCCATTTTACTGGAAAGTCAATCGGTAGGTCTGATGTACATAATTCAGCACACAGTAGCTTATTAAGCTATTGTGAAGGTAATATATTATAACACAGCTGCTTATTAGGCTACGCTGGATTATAGATATTCCAATTGACTAATTCGAGTAAAATCCGCTGGTGGTATAGACGATCTTCCAGCAACTTTTCAGGTCGGCTGGTGGTAGTTAATCATAATACAGCAACTTGTCAGGTTAGCTATATTTAGATACGTCACCCAGAAAGTCAAGCCACTTAAACGGAATACTTGAATTATTCAATAGATCATCTTGGAATATATATATTGATAGTAGAACTTCCTCAGCGTTCCAGTGGAGGACTAGCCATACCGATAGGATCACCGGGGTTATTCTAGATGGCAATATTATTATATATAGTAATATCATGCGACAGTGGAACTTCCTCAGCATTCCAGCGGAAGCAAAGCCATACCGATAGGATCACCGGGGTTATTCCAACTGGCATGTCTTATATATATAATAAACGTATAGATAAAACATCAGCAATTCCATAAACAAACCAATACTGTACATATGTTGCCCTCGCACTGGAGGATATACGGAACTACTCACGCTCCATTGCTATAGACGAGCAAGGAGTGATAGCAGTTGTCATTACAGAAATAAAAATACAGGATTTGGACTACACTATAACAGGGACCGGAATGTGTTCTCACTTGGTATCTCTTTTTTTCTCTTTGTATTGTATCTTGGGAGCTCTTGGAACTTTGTTTCTGGAGGTGGTTTGGTAGCTGGTCCAGCCTGCATGCAGAGGAGGAGGAAGCCTATATTTATAGGCAAAACTGGAAGCAGGAGATGAAGAGATTTGCATTGCTGCCTCAAGAGGACCGTCCGGACGGTGGCAGTGCCGTTCGGACGGTGATGCAAGTGGATTTGCAACTTGCAAGGCTTCTGACTTGATTTATTATACTTTAGCCTCCTAGCTTTTCTTTTTCTTGACATTTCACACTTCATCTTTGGTTTTTTCTGCATTTATCCTGCAACTTTAGATAAAAACTGTTAAAACGAATAATTCCCGTACTAACCCTAATTTACTTTAATTACTACTTTTTAGTGCGGTAATTCTACTAATTCAACTTTTTTAATACTTCTAATTTACACCGAATTGATGTTAATCACTGGATAATATCGTTAATAATGCGGAAACAACTGGATAGACAACGTGTGTCCCCAAGATAGAAGGAATGAAAGAAAAAAGCTAGAATTAAGGCTTAAAACTCTCAACCAACCAAGATCTTCTCCCAAAAATCAAGGAGAATCTCATGGGTGGAGGGCAAAGATCTCGCTGGATATTCCCTAGAGATAGGAATTGCAGTATAAATATTGCATGGTGCCTCCATCGGAAGAGAGAAAACTCTGTTGGTATTAGAAAGCATCTTGTAAAATATTTTGGGAGAAATATGAGTCATTAGAGCAAGAGCCTCCTTTAAAGAGTGGACTAGCCGAGCTCCCTAGCCGGTGAGCCACTATACTTTTACTGAGCAAATCCCCTAATCATTCAAATCCCTCAAACACCATGTCACAATTTCCACGAGCCTCGTATCTCAGATAACAAGTGTCAAGCATTATCCATATCTTCTACTCATCCACATAAATTTACACCATCAGTTTGGCGCTGTCTGTGAGAACGACTGTTCTCATTTTACAAATACGCTGATCCTTCAGTGACTGATGGTCTCAACCTGTAACATGAGCCGAAGTCAAACCAATCCACCATGCATGCAAGACCACCAGGAGGCCATCAATGGCCGACAAGCTGAGGACAATCCAGAAACTAATCCCCTAACAGGGGATCCCCCAACGAATAACGAGCTAGATGCCCTTCGCCTTGTCAATCAGTGTCTGCTACAACAAAACGAGGAGCTGTTGAAACTCTTGAAATGCCCACAGGAGGCACGACCAGCCCAAGAAGGCCCGAATAATCTTCCTCGTAGGGAACAATGCCATATCCACTCCCTCAGAGAGGTCAACGAAGGAGAAGAAAATAACCAGACCATGGGGAGAGATCCACAACTACCCCCCAGGAATGGCCACAACGAAGAAGTACAGAGCCAGAACGATGGAGGGGAAAGGAGTGATTTCATCCCTTACCAATAGGACAGAAAAGAATAGTACTGGAAACAACACTTTAAGGATATCAAACAGGAGCTCAGCCACATAAAGGAGGCAGTTAGAAGCAAGGCACCAGTTACGATGGACGCCCTGGTTTAACAGACGGAATCTCCATTCACTACCGGGGTATTGCACTTTCCTCTACCCCCAAAATTTAGAATGCCACAAATGCCTTCGACGGAACAAAAGACCCTATAGATCATCTTAATACCTACAAGAATCACATGGAGCTGCATGGGTATCAGGACCCTGTGCGCTGCAGAGCCTTTGTAATGATGCTAAAAAGTTCTTCTCTCGCATGGTTTAATAGACTCCCACCGGCCTCCATCTCATCCTTTAAAGAACTCTCAGTGGCCTTCGTGTCCCATTTTATAGGGGCACGGATCTACAGGAAGCTGAGCTACCATCTTTTGAGTGTGAAACAAGGACCTGAAGAAAACCTGAAGTCCTATATCCAGAGGTTCAACTAGGAGTCATTGAAAGTGGATGTCCCAGACGAAAAATTTGCCATCACTGCTTTCATAGTCGAGCTGGGAGTACAATCCAAAGATTTGATGTTTTTCGTCTCCAAGAACCCCCAAGCCAGCATGGCAAAGGTGCTTGCTAAAGTAGAAAAATACATAAATGGTGGGGAAACCCTCATCTCTAAGGCGAGGAGTTCCTCCACCTAGAGGGATAAAAGGAAAGAAGAAAAGAAGAAGGATCGGAGTCCCAAAAGGGAGAAGGAAAGAGGACAGAAAAGGTCTCTAAGGAGAGACAGGGACCCTTCCCCCAAGAGGAGGGGAGACATCAGAGATCGCCTAGGACCTCTGCGTCTAGGGTTACAACCTAGGTACGCACCTCAGGAGATCCCACCCCTCACCGCAGCCATATTGTAGATCCTTTATGAGGTGCAGCACGAGAAGTTCTTAAGGTGGTCACCTCGGATGAAGGCAGATCCAACAAAGAGAGATCCCACGAAGTACTGTGATTACCACTGGGATCATGGTCATCGTATTGATGACTGCATTCAGTTGAAAAAGGAGATCGGGTTCTTAATCTAGAGAGGGCAATTGCGTCGCTTTGTAGCCCGTGACAACCAAGACCGAGCCCTCCCGCCTCCACCGCCTCAGCAGCAAACCCCAGCACAACATCAGCATCCTTTGGGGGAGATCAGGGTCATATCAGGGAGGTTTGTAGGAGGAGGAGAATCCAGCACTGCAAAGAAAACTCACCTCAAAAGAATAAGGTCCAGAGAAGCCCTGGAGGTTGGAACTATATCCAAGACTCCGCGCCTCGACACAACCATCACCTTCTCGGATTTTGATCTAGAAGGTTGCCAACATCCTCATGATGATCCTCTAGTGATCAGGGCTGTAGTGGCAAACAGAACAGTCCATCGAGTTCTGGTTGATAATGGAAGTTCGGCCGACATCATATTCACACCGGCATTCGATAAAATGGACATAAGGAGGGAGAAACTGGAGCCAATAAGTGCTCACTTGCTAGGGTTTGTAGGGGAAAAAGTATTACCCCTTGGGGCCATCCAGCTCATACTCACCCTAGGTGACCCACCTTGTCAGGCCACAACAACTATCAAGTTCCTAGTAGTTGAAGCACCCTCCGCCTATAACATGCTACAAGGCAGACCCTCACTCAATTCTATAAGAGTCATCCCTTCTGCTTATCACCTTGTAGTGAAGTTCCCGATGGAGAATAGGATTGGAGTGGTCCGTGGGGACTAGCGTATAACACGAGAGTGTTATATGGAGTCAGTGAAAAAGAAAGAGGTTCAAAACATCCAATTAGATGAGCTCGATATGAGGGATGAGTTGGATTCTAGACCAACGCCGTCAGAGGAGCTGGAGCCCGTACAGCTCGACGAAGAACCAGAGCACCTTGTTTACGTGGGATCCAAGCTAAGTGTAGAAATCAAAGATCTCCTCATCCAGTTCCTTAGGAAAAATGTCGAGGTCTTCGCTTGGAAGCAAGAAAACATGGCAGGCATTGATCCCGCAGTCATCACACACAAGCTCAGCGTAAATCCTACTTGTAAGCCGGTTAAGCAGAAAAGGAGAAGCTTCGCCCCGAAGAGACAAAAGGTTATCAATGAGGAGTTCAGAAAACTCCTCTGTGCGAAAGTCATCAGGGAGGTAAACTATCCTATCTGGTTAGCCAATGTGGTACTCGTCAAAAAGACGGCAAGTGGCGGCTTTGCATTGACTTCACTGACCTTAATCGAGCATGTCCCAATGACAGCTTTCCCCTACCTCAGATCGACCTCATTATGGACGCCACAGTAGGACATAAGCTCCTCAGCTTCATGGATGCCTTCTCAGGCTACAACCAGATCAGGATGGACCAAAATGACCAGGAGAAGACCTCTTTTGTGACCGAACAGGGAACATATTGCTATCAGGTCATGCCATTTGGTTTGAAGAATGCGGGAGCCATTTACCAGCGGTTGGTGAACAGGATGTTCCAAAGGCAGATTGGGACCTCCATGAAAGTTTACATTAACGACATGCTAGTCAAGTCACTCAAATCAGAGCTTCATGTAGAGCACCTAGCTGAATCATTCCAGATTCTAAATGAATACAAAATGAAGCTCAATCCCGCTAAATATTCCTTTGGAGTCTCTGCAGGAAAAATTTTGGGCTTCATAGTTAATAGAAGAAGAATATAGGCTAACCCCGAGAAGGTAAGAGCGATACTAGATATACAACCCCCCTCAAATATAAGGGAAATCCAACGTTTAACCGGAAGAATAGCCACCTTGAGTCGCTTTATATCTAGATCAAGTGATAAATGCCAGCCTTTCTTCCTAGTCTTGAAGAAAATGTTCCAGTGGGATGCTAAGTATGAAGAAGCGTTCGCAGCTTTAAAGGTGTACCTAAGCTCCCCTCCCATATTGGTAAGCCCCTTGGAAGGGGAGGTGTTTACCCTTTACCTAGCAGTTTCGAAATTCTCAACTAGCACGACACTAGTTAGGGAACGAGACAAAGCTCAGCACCCAGTCTACTACTGCAGCAAATCTCTGAGGGGGCAGAGGAGAGATATCCAAAACTAGAGAAACTTATTTTAGCTTTAGTAACAACAGCCAGGAGGCTCAGACCGTACTTCCAAGCTCATACTATAGAAGTCCCGATAGAACAGCCAATGAAACAGGTGTTGTACAAACCGAAGTCTTCAGGGAGACTTGTCAAGTAGGCCATTGAGCTCAACGAATTCGATATAAGATACAAGCCAAGAATAGCCATCAAGGGGCAGATTTTGGCAAATTTCATTGTAGAGTTCACGATAGCTACACCCAAAGAAGCAACACAGCTAGTACCTGACCTCCCTGTTTGGAAATTTTCAGTAGACGAAGCTGCTAATGCGCAAGGGAGTGGTGCAAGTCTAATTTTGACCTCTTCATACGGGATAGATGTTGAATATGCGCTTAAGTTTGGGTTTAAAGCTTCAGACAATGAGGTCGAGTATGAAGCTGTTATTGCTGGGCTCAATCTCGCTCACTCTATGGAAGCAGAACAGTTAAAGGTCTGCAGTGACTCTCAACTAATGGTGAAGCAGATAGAGGAGTCTTATAAAGCTAGGGGCGAGAAGATGGTCCTATACCTCAGAAAAGTACAAGAATTAATCAAAAAATTTGTGCAAGTTAAGATTAGACACGTCCCAGGTTTTAAAATTCGCGAGCAGATGCTTTGGCAAGGCTGGCCACCGCCTCGCATGAGAACTTGGATAGGCTGATACTAGTAGAATACTTGGCAGAACCTACGGTCACAACGGAGGGAGGGGAAGTGTTCCCGATCTTAGCTCATTCAAGCTGGATGGTTCCCATCATGGGGTACCTACAAAACGGAGCATTGCTAGAAGATCCCAAAGAAGCTGCTAAACTAAGAACCAGGTCAGCTAGGTTTTCTATCTTACAAGGAAAATTGTACAAACATGGTTTCTCAACACCCCTTTTTAAATGCGTGGGGGATGAAGATGCTAACTACATACTCAGAGAAGTTCATGACGGCATCTACGGTAATCACATTGGAGCTCGGACCTTAGTAGGAAAGGCACTAAGGAAGGAATACTATTGGTCCACCATGCTCAAAGATGTCACAGACATGGTTAAAAAATGTAAGAGCTACCAAGAGCATACTAATATCTCTCACAGACCACCTGAGTTACTGACCTTGGTGGTAAGCCCTTGGTCGTTCCAGCAATGGGGTTTGGATATACTCGGGGCCCTCCCCATGGGTGTGGGGCAATCCAACTTTGCTATACTTGGGGTAAATTATTTTACCAAGTGGGCGGAGGTCGAACCATTGGCAACAATCACCGAGCAAAAGGTACAGAACTTCGTCTGGAAATCAATAGTTTGTAGGTTCGGTGTTCCAAGAGCCATTGTATCCGATAACGGAAAACAGTTCGACAACCCAAAGTTTAAAATTTTTTGTGCCGAGCTTGGGATAAAGAACTATTTCGCTGCTCAGGCTCATCCTCAGTCCAAAGGACAAGCAGAAGTCACCATCAGAACCATAAAAACAGCTCTGAAGACCAAGTTAACAGACTTGAAGGGCAAATGGGTGGAATACCTCCCTGAAGTCCTATGGGCCAACAGAACCACAGCTAGATCAGCAACCCAAGAAATCCCGTTTGCTCTAGCCTTCGGTAGAGAAGCAGTAGCACCAGTCGAGGTAGGGCTCTTGTCACCTTGAATGGAGTTTACGGATGCAGAAGGGAATGATGAATCACTTCTAGTGAACCTGGACCTGTTGGACGAAAAAAGGGACGAGGCCCTGCGCCGCATCCGGGATTACCAGAGAAAAACAGCAAGGTATTATGAGAGGAAAGTCAGACACATAAACTTTAAGACTAGGGACCTAGTGCTCAGGAAACTCCTGCTTGCGAGAAAGAACCCAACTCATGGGAAGTTAAGACCTAAGTGGGAAAGACCCTATGTTATATCAAGGGTGGTCAGGCCTGGAAACTACGAGTTGCAAACGGAGGATGAAAAAATCATGCTCCACTCGTGAAATGCAAAGCACCTTAAAAGATTTTTTCAGTAAGTCTCTTTCGTAACAAATTAATTTGTCAAATAAAATATTCGATTTATTCTTTTTTATTTGAGAATCAGTTTAGCCCCGAACAAAAAGAGCTCTGTAGCTCAAGACGAACTAATCAGTTAGTATAAATGAGGAGCTCCGTAGCTTACGACGAACTATTCAGTTCGTATAAATGAGGAGCTCCGTAGCTCACGACGAACTAATCAGTTCGTATAAATGAGGAGCTACGTAGCTCACGACGAACTATTCAGTTCGTAAAAATGAAGAGCTCCGTAGATCAAGACGGACTATTCAGTTCGTAAAAATGAAGAGTTCCGCAGCTCAAGACTAACTATTCAGTTCGTAAAAATGAAGAGCTCTGCAGGTCAAGATGAACTATTCAGTTCGTAAAAATGAAGAGCTCCGTAGCTCACAACGAACTATTTAGTTCGTAAAATTGAAGAGCTCTACAGCTCAAGACGAACTATTCAGCTCGTAAAAAATGAGGAGCTCCGTAGCTCAAGACGAACTATTAGTTCGTAAAAATAAAGATGAGCTCAGCAGCTCGAGACGAACTATCCAGTTCATAAAAATAAAAGAAAGTTCTGCAAATAATCATGAACAACACATCGGAAAGACTCAGCAATTCGAGAAGGGCCACATAGCTCTTGGAAAAGAGGCAAATTATGCAGATCATAATGGAGACCCCAGGCCTTGGGAAACAAAGTTAACTATTCAGATCATGAGAGTTAAAGAAGCGGTTCAAAACAAGCATGCCATAAAGTATCTAGAATACATCAGAAAAATAACGAAAAGAAAAGTTGTTCAGATTACATCTAAAAACAAAAACCCCAATCAAAATGAAGTTGCACAAAGAAGACTTCTGAAGTTTCTAGTCCCCCCCCCCCAAACGTCCCTTTAACACATCCAACTCCTCTTTCAAACAGGCGTTCTCTTCCCTCAACTCGTCCCTCTCCTTCTCGGCCTTCAAAAGTAAGTTGAGAAGTTTGGCCCCAGCAGAAGAAAGCAAAACTGCGCCAAGAGAAGAATCAGAGGATGAAGGAGATTCGCACAGCTTGCACCTTTTTTAGGACAGTTCAACTCCTTCATCCTCCTCCGACTCAAAGGGAGACAAATCGGGCGAACTGCAATCAAAGTGACAGTCGATAGAAGCCGCCATAGCACTGAATAGGAAAAGGTTGCCAGACGTCATCAGTTCTGAGAAGGACATAGGGATGGACCGCTTCACTTGCTCAATCCTTATAGCCTCCGGTAAATCTGGGTCAGGGGCGACTACATAATAAAGCAAAGGTCAGAACATAGCATTGGAAAAGGGGAATAATCAAGAAGATTGTAGATACCCTTTCTTATATGTGATCAAATTTCCTCCAAGAGCGCGGGACTCTGTTTCCTCGTCGACGATCCTCAACAGACCTCCAAGACTCCCCAGAGACAAAGAAAAAATGACTGAACCACCCTTCAGAGGGAGAGGGAACTTCAAGCACCAACCGGGGCTCGGAGAAACGTCTCCAGCGGAAGCAGCTGAAGCAGGGGACATCGTCTTCTTCTAGATCATGAAAATACAAAAACTCAGTATTGATGGGGAACTGGTCATTGCCTTGAAGACGCTATAACAAAAAAAAGCTAATCAACACAGCCCATCTTCAAGGAGATAAACGGGAGGGGACAGACCGTAGTACGCCAAAATACACCCCACAAAAGGATGAATAGGGAGACGAAGGCCCATATCAAAGGTGCCTTCGAAAAAGCAAACTTCACCACGGGGAAGATAGTTAGGAGGTTCATCTGAAGTAGGAACTTGGAGAGGCAGCTCCAGTTCTCGAAAGAATCGTTTCTTGATCCCTTCCAGATCAGAAGAAGAAAGAGAATAAGGAATCAAGAAATGAGACTGGAATTGCCAGTCTAACCCGAAGGATGAACAGTCTTCAAAGAGAGACGAAGAAGGAACAGCCATTAGAATCTGCAAAAAAAGGGGAAGATAACCCAAAAAAAAGAGCGAAAAAGGAACTCAGGGATAGGGATCTTCAAGAATGATGGTGAGGAGAACGAAGCCTAAGAAAGCCAAAGAACTTAAAAAGACAACCGCAGGATTCAAAGAACCAAAAGCAGAGGAAAATACAGAGTCGGCTGATCTTTAAAAATAATGAAAAACTCGGTTTTGGAAAGCCGCTGAATTAAATGCAGTGCAACAGTTCGCATTCTACCAAGCAGGCAGATTTCTGCAATTTTGTTCTAAGAACGACTAAGATGCTCCTCAAAGGAATGGGGCAGTAGGGAAAGGCCATACAACATACGAGTTACATCTCAATATCATGAAATCAAGAGTACAAAAAGTACGAGTCCAAAAAAATAATAATAAAATATCCTAACTTTCTGGTGAGAGATCCTAAGGCTGGACAGACTCAATCTCAGCAGCAGAGGAGGAGCTCGGCAGCTCAGTAGGTAATGATCCGGAACCCAGAGGAATGGAACCTTTGGGAACACAAACACTGGGAGTCTCTACCCTATCTGATGGCGAATTTTGGGCAAGGGCTTTGGTCACGAGATCAACAGAGAAAGCAATTGCAGTTGGAATAGTCGGGGGGCAGGAACCTCATGGGTTGAGCATCCAGTGGGAAGGGCCATGGAGTCTCCCTCGCTGTCAGACTTAGGTCCCTCTAGTTCCTCCTCAGTAGGGATAGAAAAGTCAAAGTCCAAATCTGGGAAGGTCTTTGAAGCTTTGCGCTAAAAGGCTAGCCATCTAGAGGCCCACAAGGTGGTCGCTTCATCTTTCAGCTCGGCAATCTCGCGGCCGCTCTATTAGATCAAGGTCTTCTGACCCTCTAAGTCTTCACAAAGCTTGTCATTCGCCTCATTGGGGATGAGATAGTCCTCCCTTGCCTGCTCTAGGGAGCTCTTGGTGTTAGAGACTTCCTGACTGACCTTGGTCCAGGCCTCAGTCTTGAGCTCCAACTCTTCCTTAGCTAACCTTAGCTCATCACGCGCTTTCTTCTCTTCATCCTCAGCTCTGCCTTTGGCCGCTAAAGAACCTTTGAGGTCAAAGGTTTGTTTCTCCACTTGCTCATTAAGACCCCGTATCTGCTCGTTAAGGCCTTGCACTTGAGCCTTAAGATCCTCGTTTTTTAGGGACAACTCTGCAACCTTGATCTCATAAGCTTTCAAAGCTTTAGGGGAAAGTTCATAAGATCGAATCCTCATCAGCAAGCCCTTTACATGGATAGCCATCGAAAAACACAAAGAAAATTAAGAGAGTTGCACGGAGCTTTGCCGTAATGTTAAAAAGACGTACTAAGGAGCTAAGACTTACAGTAGCTGCTCCTTGAAGAGCCTACGAGATGGACTCCTCGATATGCATAGAAGCGGCCCATTAGATATCAAAATCATGAAGAATCGAGCACACAACCCCTGCAACGAGTTCTGTATTCTCAAAGAAAGAATCCTCACCCCCCTTTGCCTTAGGCTGCTTTCCCCCCTCAATCCTAATCCCTATCTGAGGTGGCTCAATAGTCTTCCTGGAAGAACTATATGTCACCGGGATAGATTGAAACTGGGGAATCACTCCTAGAGCCCTCTCAACCTCCGACAAGGAGGGAAAAGCCCGATCCTCCCCGGAGGCAGGTACGGAGGAAGGTTGAGCCTCTGGGGGAGAAAAAATTGTTACAACTTGAGGAGTGCTAGATGAAGGAACATGCACTTGAGTCGTTGCATAGGAAGAAGGCCCCTCCGACTTAGGAATTTTAGCCCAGGTAACGGGACCGCTTCCATAGCCGACCTGAGCCTTCCGTTTGGCACCTTTCTCACTCCTCCTTAACAAGTCAACCTTAGCCTAGAGTTCTTCTGGGGTGGACCTCATAGTAGAAGACCCTGCATAACCTAAGCAGGGTTAGCTCAGTTAATAGAAGAACAGAGAAGATAGGCATAAAAAACAATTGAACAAGGGGATTACCTACTATTTCATCAGGACCGATAACGAAAAGAGGAGGTGGGGCTTCTACTTGATCTCTAGGAAGACTAAATCCTTTCTCTACCAGAACCCAGGGCTGAATAAGCTCAAGATATCTTCTCGGGCCACACTCCGACAGTTTTAGCTTCACCACCTCATCCTCAACACTAAGATCAAGTCGAACGCCTAGAAACAAAGCAAGCAGAGCAGAATTAGAAATCTATGGTTACCAAAGCTAGACCTGACCCACTCAAGCGAGAACTCACCCAAATTCTCTGGACGAGTCCAGGCCCTAGGGATACCAAGAGTATCCATCTTATTAGCAAGGTTATACTCCTAATCGGTGCCCCCGACAAAGAAGCAATGCTCTTTCAAGTGTTTATGGGAAGATGAAAGATTAGAAATGATTTTCTTGGCATTAGCTCGCTTGAAAATATACAAGAAGCTCTCAGAGGAGGCCAGCCTGACATTGAAAAGATCCAAAAGCAATGGGATGCTAGGAACCCCGAAGCCTTGATCCTTAAAAAAGACCAAAAGGCCGACCAAAACACCCCAGAAGTTGGGAGAGAGCTGAGAGGGGCAGACATTAAAATGCTGCAAGATGCTCTTAAAGAAGGGATGTAGAGGGAATCGCAGGTCATTCTCAAAAGTGGCCTCAAATAAGCAGACCCTTTTATGAACTTGAGCAACATAAGGGGTAGATGTGCCCGGGCACCAGGGTTGGACGCTGGTAGGAAACCCGTAACGAGCACTAAGAACTTTGATAAAGGAAGGTTGGACTTTGCTAGGGCCTACAAGCTCAACATGTCTAAAGGCAGCTCCTAGGTATGATGAATCATTGGAGAATCCAACCACACTGGCTTTGCCTTTGCCTTTATTAGATTTAGGGGGCATAGCAGAAGACGATGAAGGGAGCCCCCCAGCACCCACCTCTGCGTCTATGACATCGACACGAGGGAAATTGTCAATTTCATCACCCAATTCACCTAAGTCAGTTTCCTCCTCTGCAGACCTACTTCCTAAAAGAGAGACGGAAGAGCGCGTGGCTCTAGGAGAGGCAGACATGGCTGGGCAAGAAAGAGGAAGATCAAAAGAGCAATAAAGTAGAGGGACACTGGTCAAGCACTCTCTAACAACTGTGGGGTTAGCACTGAAACTACCAACACCAAGAACTCTCACAATCGAGCCCTAGTCTATGAAGTGGGAAAGAGGAGATAAACAGAGGTCACGGTTCCAAAAGTAAAAGAACCGATAAGCCTAGAAGCATAGCAACCACCTCGAATTCGAGGGATCCAGAACGAGAGAAGACGAAAAGGAGCGAGAGGACGTACCTAGCTAGGAGAGAACAGCGAACAAAAGCCCAAAGCCAAATTGAAAGAGGTGAGCACTACTAACTCTTGGACTAAGCGCAGAAGGGTTAACTTCAGGAGGGAAATCAAAAATTACACCGTCACAAGGGAATTTGAAATCGCAAAGGAGAGGAGAAATCGCAGGACAAAGGAAGTAGGCGAACAGAAACGAGGTGGTTCTGATAGCTGTTTGAGCATTTAAAGCTTGAAGGACAGGAGTTGAAACGTGCACGGGAATCGAGGAAGTCATGATTGCCAGGAACAGCCAAAAGGCACGATACACGTGCGAGCTAAAATCAGCCACATACTTGTCTAGCTCGATCTAAAACAGCTCAGCCCTTACCCATGCTCGCTTGAGCCAAGGGATGGGGGGCAACTGATGATACCAAGAATAAATCCAAAAATCAGCTCGGACCCCCGGATCAGGTCTGGAGGTCAACCTAGGTAATAGAGCTCGGAGAACTAGAGCTCCCTCCAAGCTGGATAATATCGTTAATAATGCGGAAACAGCAAGATAGACAACGTGCGTCCCCAAGATAGAAGGAATGAAAGGGAAAAGCTAGAATTAAGGCTTAAAACTCTCAACCAACTAAGATCTTCTCCCAAAAATCAAGGAGAATCCCATGGGTGAAGGTCAAAGATCTCGCTGGACATTCCCTAGAGATAGGAATTGCACTATAAATATTGCATGGTGCCTCCATCGGAAGAGAGAGAACTCTGTTGGTATTAGAAAGCATCTTGTAAAACATTTTGGGAGAAATATGAGTCATGAGAGCAAGAGCCTCCTTTAAAGAGTGGACTAACCGAGCTCCCCAGACGGTGAACCACTATACTTTTATTGAGCAAATCCCCTAATCATTCCAATCCCTTAAACACCATGTCATAATCCCCACGAGCCTCGTAGCTCAGATAACAAGTTGTCAAGCATTATCCATATCTTCTGCTCATCCACATAAATTTATACCATCCGGTACAAAAGGACAAAATGTAATAACCTACTACCTAAGGATTCTTCTACTATACTATCGCTACTCAAAATAAAAAGCTTCCTAAGATTTTTCTAAAACATGTACATTAACTGGAGAAGAAAAATCAAAAGAAAATATAAAAAGTAAAAAGACAGATCCATTGGTCAATCACTTCCATCACCCTCCTCATCATCACTCTCATAATCCTCATCCTCCTCTTCAGAAGTGTCATCCTCCTCACTGCTCTCCATAACACACTGATAGGTGTAGTAGCTATAGGCACATATCCTAGCCCAACAATAGGAGTAGAAACAAAAATAGGTGTAGTAGTCCCCCTAGAAATGCCTCTCTATGAAAAGCACCTTCTAATAACCTTCTCTAAATCCCTATACAAAAGTCCACCTTAAACTCCACCTTTACCTCATTCTCCATTCCACCTAGCCTCCTCCTCCAGCTCACGTACTCTTTTATTCACAGTGGCTTGAGAGGTAGGGCAGTATCAATAGTAATGGAAAGAATAGGCTTGCTCTTACCCTTAGACCCACTCACCTTAGACATGATGGAGCTCTTCCTCTCCCCGACATTGCTAATAGGGCCCAGCTCAAAAGTTCTCATGGTGTCAAATGCCAACCTCTTCACCCTCAGCTCCCAAATAGAGCTTGGTGATCATACTCCCAAAGGGTACATTCCCCTTCGGTTTGGTAGTCATGCAGTAGTCTCTTAACACATCCCAGATCATCAGAGCAATGTTGATTCTCGACCCTGCCATGAACTCACACAGAAGCACAATTTGCGACATCCCTGGTTTCTTCTCTGAGCCCTTGGGGTAGATATAGTAATGAAGGATTTTTTTTGGCCAAACGATAATCGACCTCTAGATGGCCACAAATTAAAGGGTCCTTGAAATCCTTGGGACTACGTACATCACCTTCACGTACTTAAAAGGGTCTTTGATAGCAAAGTTCATGTGGGGGGTAGTCAATCTTAGACTACTCAGGCCTCTCATAGCTCAGGCATGTAGCTATTGCAGTCGAAGTCACATCTGTCACCTTATCCCAACCTTCGTCCTCAACACCATCAAATCATTATCCACCACAGATAAACCCAAGTAGAACTCTCAGCAAAGTGACAAAATATAGCCTTCAATGGGCTTAAATAAAAACTCTAACCCACCGTAACTAATATCAATTCATTAGTGTTCTTTAATATAATAAGTGAAATGTCTCTATATAACGTTTTTTATAATTTAAGGGAAAACATAGAGTTTGTAAAATTTATGAGGTGGTATAAGAAATTTTTAAAAA
>JAHQCQ010028830.1:0-12116 GCA_023539305.1 Ilex asprella | reverse complement strand
ACAAATATTAACACAAACACGTTTTTTGTGATGGCAAACACAGCCGCTACAAAGAATTGTCTCAAATATGTCTTTTGTGACGACAAACACATACGCCATAAAAAAATTGTGACAAAAGACCCTTTTTCTTGTAGTGGCCCGTGCTTGAAGACATTATATAACAAACAAAAAATTCTTACACAATTGCCCAAATTCAAAAAGATTGGCTTAAAAATAATATATAAAAACTCTTCAAAACAACATCATATATACAAATACCTCCAGAAAAAAATACTAACATAACCCATTGAAATTTACAATCTTTAAGTAATAAATAATTTTTTTTCATTTATGAGATTCATGAATTTATCACCTCTTCCACTACTGAATCTAATAACATAATATAATTATAAACTCAATCACTATATTTTCAATTTACCCTATCTCCATGTAATAAATATGACAAGCAAAAAAAAAAAAAAATACTAACCGAACACAATTAAATTCACAATCTTTAAGATATAAATAAAATCAACCAAATCTTGCTCATTTATAAAACTCACGAATTTATCAACATTTTTATCATTCAACCCCAAAAGGACACAATAAAATTATAAACTTAATTACCAAATGTCCAATCCTTCACATATAAATATACACAGAAACACACTGTCACACATTTATTTTTTGGCTACCAATAAACCTTCTTAACCAACAACTATTTTTATTAGAAATATAATAATATAAGTTTCTAAGATAAAATATTTTTTAATTAAGATTTAATTAAAAAATATAGTAAAAAATACTGGTTTCCCCAGAGTTTTGACAATATTATACACATATCTCCTGATATTTTATAAATAACACTGAGATCCCTAAAGTTTAAAATTTATTACACAAAGGCCCCCTCTGTCTCTCTTCCGTCAATGTTCCTAATGAAAAGTGATGATTTCATCCTAAAAAAATTATTATTCTTATAATTGTCTTTCTCCAACTTTAGTACCCAAAAAAATTAAAAATTTAATAAAATATACCAAGATTTGATTTAGTACCTAAAAAATTGATATACTTTAGAATCCCAAAAAATTAATTAAATGAATTTTAATATTAATTTGATAACAATAAAAATTAATTTGATATTAATTCAACAAAGTTGAAAATAAATTGGACAAAATTAAATGTCAATTTCTGATAAAATTGTATATTAATTTATAATTTGGGGTTCATTTCATATTGAATATTATTTGGTATTGATTAAACCAACATGAAATTGATTTTAAATTATAATTTGTTCGTTGTATATAAATTTAAAAATTTGTATTTTAACCCATAAAATTTAAATATAGATTTTTTCATAGCATAACATCTTCCCTCTTACTATACCATTTGATAATTTTTTTTGGTCAAGATTTGATCACACATACTTAATTAAACCAGTTGTTCACCCCTACTTATTTTAAAAGAATCGTTCACATCTACTTGTTAAACTCAAAAATTTTTTGGTTCACATGAAAATACCAAAATTATAGTTTGAAAAATTTTAGTACCAAAATTATAAAAAATAGAACAAACATTAAAAAAACTATAAAAATAATCTATATGAAAATCTTGTCAATGAGAATTTTAGAGGAATTTAGGTCCTAAATCAATAAGATTTAATTTCATGCAAAGATGTGAAACTCAAATAAAAAAGTCGTTAAATCATAAAAAATATGTGCTATTTTTTATTTACATTAAGTGTTATTTTTAAATTAAGAAGTATGTGACAAAATACATGCCATTAGATATATAAAAACTTTTGAATTAATTTCATGGAATAAATAATTGTATAACATGTAGTTTCATATGTTTTATGAAGAAAATAAGTTAATAATATGAGAGAGAGAGAGAGAGAGTATAAAGATAGATATAGAGAGAGTTAGATGAGAGATAGGAGTCTTAGAAAAAGTTGGTACGATAACCGTCAGATCAATAATTGTCAAGCGATTTGAGCTGCGAAAAGCTAAAGACAAAGAAATCTAGCTACTTTATTATATAGATTTAATTAGAACTATACATACTACATTTTTTGAATTATATATAATATTAATTGAGTCCTTCAGAAACCGGTATACCAAAACATATTTTTTGTCAAAAAGTCCTATGTGAAAATTATTTTGTTAAGTCTTAGACAAAAAAGTTAGTTTTGTCTATATGTAAAAAAAACAAGTTAAGAAATCGTTGAAAATGGAAGGAATTTAAATAACTCAGGTGCTACCATATCTCCATGAAACATGGAATGGAATCACATGATTGAAGAAAGACAAAAACTCATCATGAAAAATCCTCCACAAAATCTCATTTACCCACTAATTTCGGTGTTCAAACAAAAAAAAGAGAGAAGGATTTGACATCATACTGTGACGACCTAGTGTAAAATAATAAAATAACATCATAATGTGAAGATCCAGTGTAACATCTTTGACATAATGCTCGGACACTACAATTAAGCACACACGTTTCCTTGAGTTTAGTAAAGTGACAACATAGTGTGATGATTCCTTGACATAAGACTTGGACACTATAATTAAACACAACATCCACTTGGTTTTAATAAAAGTGATATTATAGTGTGACGGTCCAATGCGACATTTTTAACACACTACAAAAAAAGGAGGGTTTTTACTTTGACATTATTTGCTTTAGTGCATTACTAAAGCAAAAAATGGCCTTCTGCATCGGGAGTGCCAGTTGAGGCAAAAAAAAAAAAGGATTATTTTGCCTCAAGAGTGATAGCCGAAGCAAAAGAAGGATTTTTGCATCTGTAGTGACAACCGAAACAAAAATGTTGGGATTATTCATTAATTTGCTTCAGCAGAGACGCTGAAGCAAAAAAAAATGCATAATTCAAAATGACTTCGTTTTGAGTGTTTTAATTTCAAAACGGTAGGGTTCTGTATCCCACCATAAAATGCTGCATATATAATATTCCCAAAATTCCCTAGTTTTCTCATTGTTTCCTCTACCTTTCTCTCACTCTGCCCCTTTCTCTTGTGATCTAAAGCAACGACGGCTACCCTACCGCCGACCACCCTCATCCTCTCTCATTCTTCAACTTTAGCACAATCCTAATCTGTTCTCTCCCTTTTCCCTCATCAACGAAGCCCTCTCAATCACCCTCTCTCTTTCTCTCCCCCCATAATCTACTTACAAATCTAGAATCTTTGTCACCGTTTGCCACCAAATTTGATGCCACCGCCATCTTCTCGCACCAGCACTTCCAAATCTGGCGCCATAGGCATCGTCTATCATCAACACCTTTAGATTCAACACCTCCTTGATTAACCCTAAATAATGCGGTAATAAATTAGGGTTTAGGGTTAATAGTGTGCGTTAATTGAATTAAAATGATTAATTTGAATAATATTATGTTTAATGGTTAATTTGTACATTTTGTAGGGTTTTATGTATCATTCTTAGAACTTGAAAGGATGGAAGTGCGAAAGACAAACATGAGAGGGAGGAAAATTGTAAAATCAGCAAATGGGCTCACCATCCTGACGGTGAACCACCATCCCAATACCAGCAAGTCAACTAGGTCAACAAGGGAGGCTACAAGTAAATAAATAGAGGATTAACAACATCCGGATGGTGGTGGCGTTCGGATGCTAGCTAAACTGCCTTATGCTATTTTATTCTTCCATTGGTCCAAAAAGGTAATGGAAGAACCTGATTGGTTGCCCTGGGTGTCTGCCGCTAATCCCCTCCTTGGTGCCTATAAATAGGTGAGTTTAGTCATTATTCAAAGAGACTTCGCCAAAGAAGTAAGCCAAAACTTGAGAAGAAGAAACTCTGCCCTAAACACTCCCTAAGTCAAAAACTCTCTTCTTCAACATTTCTTTGACATCATTTTACTTGGAGGGTTGAACTTCTCTCACTTTTGTGATCTAGCTAGTAATAAAAGTGAAGTTGTTTGAACTATTCTTCGGGGAAGGATTACTTGTGTTTGCTCTGTATTTGTGTTACATTGTAATGAGATTCTCTCACCGTTCTTGCTCGTCTATAGCTATGAAGTGTGAGTAGTCCATTTATACTTTTTAGTGAAGGGTGGAGACATGCATAATATTGCTTGTGTTATGGAAATGCCAATGTTTTACTTGTGTTAATGTTTATACATTAACACATAAGTTATATCTTAATTGATGAATGGTTATTACTATTGTTGTTCGGTGTCGTATTACTATATGCTCATAGTTACAAATACCGAGCTAAAGCTATTGCAACATACCAGTTCATCTTTATGTTATTATGTACTCCATAAATGACACAATGATGCCCATAGTTGAGTTTTATGTAATAGTCGTGAGATTGGTTATAGATGGATTAAATCTCGCCATAGTTAATGCTTTTAATTTAATGCATAAAATAGAACTCCATCTTCATTGAATCATGGACCTGCAGATCTAATAGCTAAAGTAAACCTTTTGAGTGGTTCTCCTTTTGGTTTACTAGGGTTATTTGATTGTTGCATGGTACATAGACCTTTTGGCTAACCAAATGAGTTACTGTGATATGGTTTTTGGTTTATACATCAAACCTACCAATTTTTCAAGAATATACAACTCAATAACTGAATGCCACAATGTTATGTCATGTTATGAGGTGAGACTTACACATATAATGCAATCCTAGCCCTCCACTGGCTCCCATGACACATGCAATTCCATTCGTATGCATCTGGATATTCTAAGTCCCTGCCATTAACGTTGCATATCCAATGACAATTTCGCAAAATCCCGAGTCTTTTCTGGGGTGGGTATTTATGGACTTCCACCAACGGGTACCCAACTGACATGACATCTATGGACTTTCACCAACGGCTCCGCGTATGCCGACAAAATTTATGGAATCAATACCAACAGTATGCGTATCCAAGATTATCGGGTCATGCACCCGAAAGAGAATCTATCCCTTCTTGCTAGCCCCGACCCTTGTTTTCAATTTAACCTGTGCGACTCAGTCGAACCTAGGTCCAAATTTTCTGAGCCCACGTATCATCCACCAAGAATGGTGTTTGATTAAAATTATGCACACACACACACCCACACTTAGTCATATGCCCACAAATTCGATCCCAATCGTGCATATTCAAATGCAATGTGCAATTGCAATCTCAATACCATGTTCATCATATCATGAGCATAATGTGAACATATTCAATCTATATCAACATTTCCCAATTTCTCAATTGTCAATTATATCATAATAATATAATCACAATTCACAACATCACCAAGCATTTTATATCATTTTCATCCAAATGACATACTTAATCATTCAAAGCATTTTGTCAAACACCTAGAAGGCACAAAATTATATAAACACATAGCATGCCCAATTCATCACATTTCTCATGAAATTACAAATAAGCAATTTCAAAAAAACCCAATCATGCAAAATTGGTTCAACATGTTTCTATACCCATTTTTCATACTCTAGTTACACTAGGAGTATATTAAAAAAGTGATTTCATCTCTAATCATGCTACCCTTTTCATATAAAACCCTAAGTTAAAAATAAACTCGGTTACAAAAGGAATCCTACCTCTTGAATCGTAATACACGTAGTAAAAACTCCAAGAAACCCAACTCAAGCCTCAAAGCTTTGATTCCAACACTCCCGTTCTTGAGACTTTGGTGAAATCCGCGATCTTTGTTACGTACTCGTAGTTCTTATTGCTAAATCAGAGAAGAAAGTTTGGAGATCTTTGGTTTTCTCTCCTTTCTTTCTCTCTCTCTCTCCATCCAGGAATGGTTGTGTAAATGGAGAGAAAAATCTGATTTTTTTCCTATTTATACCTCAATTTGCTTGGCTCTAATTAAGCCACCCATCTTGTCTTTTCTGATATGATTTCCTCCTGAATCAATTAAATCTTATCCCATTTTAAGTTCAATATATTTTATTTGAACTAATTTAAATTATATTTTGTCTTTTGGAATTAAATCTCGATTGCGTTTATTTTAGTAGCGTGACGTTCGATCGTATCCTAAAACGCAAATTGATGGGATAACTAAATTTTGCAAGACGTATAAAATGGTGAGGTCCGTTTCATCATCAGAGTCCTAGAAAAATTTGGATTTTCAATCCGTACTATAACAACTAATTACCATTTTACCCTTCACAATAAACATTTTAATTTTTCCTGGGTTTCACATTTATTTGGAATCTTCTCCCTCTCTATGCACCTTGCGAAAAAGGGATACCTCTATTCCACTGGAATAGTCTCTGGTGGACCATCTAGCCAATTCCCTAGCTGATCTTTGCTTGGGAGGCCTTAACTTGCTGTCAAGTTCCTTGGTAATGAAGTGTTTCCAAGTATCATCTTCATTTTCAACCCCAACATCCTTTCTTTTGTTGTTCCTATCGTGAGTGTCTTCTTGTTGCCTCCCCCAACGCCACTCAAGACTAGGACTGTAATTGGCTGGGTTGGTTATCCCTTGACTTTAGCAGTTTGGTGATCGAACTCCGCCATGACTTCTCTATTTTAAGTCCTCTTCAAGGCATCCTTCAATGCCTCGTTTTCTTGCCTAAGCTTCTCCTCTTCCTCTTGGGATCTTTTCTGCATAACGTTATGGGAGTCCGATGTATTTTAAAGGGACTGTACAAGTTTCAAAAAAATAGAGAGCTCCTCATCGGTACGTGGGAATCCCCACAGGATATGTATCATCTTTTTGGCCCTGAGGCTGATACGTTCCTGTTGGGAATCGTATAACATATTGCGGAAGTGTAGGATAAAAAACATACCATAGTTGCTTTAATCCAAAAAATGGTTTGAGGATGTTCCATGTACTTTAGAATCCAAATCAACATATTTTCTTTAAGTTCTCGAGTAATATGATGTTGTTACATAAGATGAATCAACACTAGATTTTTCATAGCACAAAAGCCTTGCAAAAGTTATGTAAGGAGAGAGAAAAGAGAGTAGGAGAGTTTTAACATTATATCAATTTTAAGATATCCTCATCTATTGGATTGTCTTAGGTTTATATAGGCAACCAATGGGTATAATTAAGAGACACATTCTATAGGGATATGTCTGTTAATATTTAAAAGACATGTATTTTGGGTGGTAAAGAATACCTCCAAGACATGCCCCTTTGGACATTCTTTAATTTAGGTCAACTCACCATGGGCACCCCGGTTCGGGTCCATGACCCAATCAATATCTAACATCTCTCACTCGCATGTGGTGGGTAAGACACTGTCATCTCTCTCAATCCATTATATACGTCAACATCAATTCATACTCGCTAATGGGCCGTGCGACTACTGAGCACACTTGCAATTTGGGAGCTCTACACTAGAAACTCTACAGAGCCAACATAGAGACATCAACCCTAAAAAAATGAAAATAGTGTCTCAAGTACTCTAGACCTATTCGAATACACCGATTCAAGCATCTCTAATTCCTCACAATATAAGAGCATGCATAACCCCTCGAAGCTTTCGCCTATACATTCTCACTTTGTCACTATCTAAACTAGCTCCCAAAGTTGTCGACAGTGAATATATCACGGGATGTTCCAAATGGTCTTCCTTTTGCCCTCATGTCACTTAGTTCAAAATTAGTCACTTTCCTAGCAATGTCCCAGAAGGCCGAATCACTCATGGTCGTAAGTAACATGCCAAAGTAGCTGAACATTAATTCTTTCACTTTATGATATTGTTAAAAGTTAGAGAGTACAAAGAATGTTTGGTTAAACAAAATAACATGGTCATGTAAAAATGACTCAGAGGGCTCACACAGTGAGAAAGCAAGGATCCATTCCTTCACCTCCCTAATTGTCGCCAAGCACATGTAGTATGAAATACATACTACAGTAGAGTTTCTCGATCCTAATGAGAGCGTATGTAATACTCAAACACCATATAGATCTTAGTCTAGAAGCTCTACAAGCGTCTAACCCGAATTCTCTATTTGCTCACCCTCCAAAGACGCCAAATTAAGATCTCGCATTTGACTAATCAACAAACACATGCATAATGGATATGGAGTTGTGTCCATTATCGATCGTCAAATGTCAGATCTCATGTTGTGTACAAAATAGAGCGATATTATATGCTAGAGTATCTCATATTTGATCGCCATATCAAGCGCTAAAGGCGATTGCTCATGTGAGTGAGCCAATCACGCCCGTTGAAATACTTAATGCGTGTGCTTTCTCAAATATCTAGGTAATCAAGCAATATGACATTTAATTTCAATTAAAACCATACATTAATATCCCAAAAAATGTCAATACAAATGAGTATGTGATCCATACAATCTCTAGCACTTAATCAATACCTACGAAGTCCTAGAGTTCTAACATGAGCCATATACACAACTCTAGCTATAGATTTTTTTAGGGGGTCTGCAACCATCTGAGTTGTAGGTATGTGTTTCAAGATTACTTCTTTTTATATAATCATGTCTTTAATGTAATGGTATCTTAGATCTATATGTTTGGTTCTTCTATGATACTTAGGATCCTTAGCATAAGCTAATGCAATCATGCTATCACAATGAATCGTCACTGGGCCCAAGGTATTTGTGACAACTCCTAAATGTCGAAAGAACTATTTTAACCAAATAGCGTCTTGTACATCAACAGAACAATCCACGTATTCTACTTCCATGGTGGATAAGGAAATGCATGATTGTTTTTTACTACTCCATGTAATGGCCGCACCATTAAGTAAGAAAGTATATCCTGATGTGGACTTACGTTCATCTATATCACCACACCAATCAACATCACTATAACCAGCCATCCGTAAATCTAGAGGCTGGTAGCATAACACATAATTTGAAGTCCCCTTGAGATCTCGTAGTATCCTTTTGACTGCCTTCCAATGAGCTATTCCAGTATTTGACTGAAAATGACTAACTAGGCCTATCGCATAACAAATATCGGGACGGGTACACATCATATCGTACATTAAGCTACCTACAACACTGGTATAAGGAACATGAGCCATCCTTTCCTTTTTCTCAGGAGTCTTAGGACACATCTTTAGGCTTAAGCTCTGGTCTTTTGCTACAGTAATGTCTATGGGTTTGAACTTTTGCACCTGGAATCGTTCAAGAACCTTCTTAATGTAAGTCTCTTGAGACAAACCAAGAAGTTTCTTAGAATGATTCCTTAGGATCTTAACTTTGAGCACATAACTTGCTTCGCTCAAGTCCTTCATCTCAAATGTTGAGGACAACCAATTTTGAGTAGTGATAATCATCTCCTTATTACTTTCAGCCAATAAAATATCGTCAACATACAAAGATAGAATCAAGAAGCTATATTTAGATTGTTTAACATACACATAATGGTCTTCATTGATAATAGTAAACTCATTAGAAGCAATTTCTTGATGAAACCTTAGATACCACTGTCTGGATGACTGCTTCAGGCCATAGTTGGATCATTGGAGTTAACACACTTTGTTCTCCTGACCCACTACCACGAAGCTCTCAGGTTGATCCATGTAGATGTTCTCATCTAGCTCTCCATTAAGAAATATAATTTTAATGTCCATTTGATATAGTTCTAAATCCAAATGTGCAACAATAGCTAGAATTATACTAATCAAGACAAACCTTACAACTAGAGAAAAATTTTCCTCATAATCCACACCCACTCTTTGAGTGTAACCTTTTGCCTCTAGGTGAGCATTATATATTTCTATGGATCCATCCGTCTTGCGCTTAATTTTGAGAACCCATTTGTTCATAATGGCCTTGTGCCCAGGCGAAAGGTCAACCAAGTCCCAAACTTGATGAGCCTTCATTGGCTCCATCTCATAATTCATTGCAACTGTCCACTCATTACTAGTACGTGATGATAGAATCTCTTTAATATTTTTAGGTTCGGCATCATCGTGTGGTGCAACCATGAAATCTTCCCCTTCAATCTCAAAACAATGTCGAGGGATAGTTCCACGCTTGCTTCTACGTAACTCTGTGTCGTATGGATCTACATCCATTGGAATTGATCCACCATTGAGTATATTGCTCACACTTTCCCTAGGAGGTGATGAAACTATTTTATCGAGTTAGTGGGTATATCTCTTTGGGGATCATCTAACTCATAGAGTTCTATTCCTTTAGACACATCTCATCTACTAAGGAAATCCTCTTTAAGGAAAATTATATCCCGTGACTCAATTTCAGTTACTCTTCCATAAAGTTGTTCACCTATAAACACATAGCCCTTAGAGTGCTCAGAATAGCGGACGAAGATACACTTTGTCCCTCTAGGACCTAACTTCCCATATTTATGGGAAGTATTGTGTACATAAGCCGTTGAATCTCATGGTCGTAAATTATTTAAGTTAGATTTTGTGCCATATTCATAACTCATATGGGGTAGAAGGAGCTGATTTAAAAGGTACTCAGTTAAGGATGCAAGCAGTAGTCAATAAAGAATCTCCCTAATATGAAATCGGAAGATGAGCTTGTGCCATCATAAACCTAAGCATATCAAACAAGGTGTGATTTCGTTTTTCCACTACACCATTTTGTTGTGGAGTGTCAGGTATTGTCAATTGCCTAATTATTCCTTTTTCTTCATACAACTCTTAAAGTGTTCAGATAGATACTCACGACCTTGATCAGTTCTAAAAACCTTAATGTTCTAATGACGGAGAAGGAGAAAAGGAAACTTTGATCAAGAAAAAAGGAAAACAAGTTCTAATGACAGAGAAGGAGGGGAGGCAGAATCTGTCGTTGGGCAGTGGATTTAGGAAACATTCGAATACTAATGGAGTCCAAAAGGGTATTCAGTTCAAAGAAGTATGGAAACCACAATATAAGAGGAAAGATGCTTCAACTTTAATATTGTAAACCCAAGCGCAGGTTGAGCAGAGTAATATATTCTCGGAAAGTCCGAGGTCGATCCCACGAGGAATTGTAACAAGAAAACAATCACACAAAAACTAAAGATACTTTAAAAGAAAAAGAGTTTGTTTAAAGAGTTGTTGGATGACAAAGATTGGTTTTGGTAAATAAAATAATAATAAAAATACTAGAGCATTAGGTACTCCCTCTCAACTTCATACAGTAATAATTAAAGACTCAAAGACTTGACTTGAAATAGGAATTAAATGTCGGTTAACCCAATTAACAAATCAAGTGGTCAATCCGAAAGTTATAATCAAAAGACTACCAGGAACTTGAATAATTATTCAATCATATTATTTTATGAAATCATATTAATTTTACCAGCATGGAATAACCAGTGATTTACACGCAGGGAAACTCAAGCAATCGATGTACGTGGCACAACAACTCAGGAGTTTTTACAGCATAAACACTTTGCTAAAATATTAGGAATTAAATTAACACCATAACATAAATCATTAAGTACAAAAGTCAATAAAAATACCGTACTCCGTTGAGAGATTTTCCCCTAGCCCTAGCGGAGCTTTCTAGCCGGACATGATAGAAAGAATACAAAAATAAAAAGATGGAAAAAGAATTTTAAAGATGGAAAAAAGAATTCCCAATCCTAAGATGAGAACCCCTATTTATAATAAAATAAATCATAGGTATTGGTAGGAGATCTGAGGTTGGCTTGGAAGAAATTCCTTTGCCAAATAGAAGTCTTGTTAGGTCAAATTCTGTGCATAAAATCTTTGTTTCGCGGGTACAAAATTTGTCCATACTTCGAGCTGGAATTTTGCATATTTAGAAGCTGAATCACGAAATTTTCGTGAAATACACTTTTGTAGCCCTTGGAGTCTTCTTTCCAACCCCGCAAAAATCAGATCAATCGGATATCGGAGTCAAAAGTTATGATTAAAATACTGAAGACGTGTCAAATCCTTATCTTCTAGAATACTTTCCAAATCCAACATTAATTGAGTTTTCTTCAAATTTGGACTCTTATAAGGATTGAATTGCTGATTTATCTTCAAGTCTTCCTATCTCAATCTTGACTCTTCAATCCTTATCAGTTATGATTCTTCTTCTAGTAATTGCTTCACTTGTATTATCTATTATTACTTTAAATCAATCAATTTATCTGCAAAATAAATCAAACAACTAGAAAAAGTATCAAACTAAAAAATCAAAGAATTTAACTCATTTAATAATAAATAATATATAATTAACTAATTATTAA
>JAHQCQ010028829.1:0-12118 GCA_023539305.1 Ilex asprella | reverse complement strand
GTTACACCATGATGTTAGTATAGGACAGATGAGTAATCCTAATAGCGAAATTGTATTTGAGTTATTTTGATATGCTTATGAATAAGCTACATGTAAAATGCAAATAGGAGGTTTACTGAAATGATTGATGAAATTCAAAAGAGTGGTGATCTTTGAGGAGTAGGCACTTAAGTACCATGATTTAGTAGTTATGCATGATAAGAAATTAGTTGGAACAATTGTATACAATCATTGAAAATAAAGGTAATAAATGAATTCTAGTGAATGAAGTTAATCTTGGGGACTCTACATAACTGCAATGATGTTATAAGTGGAAGGGATGGTTTTAAAATTAGGATATGATGTTCTATTTTAATCTTGAGTTAGATGTTTAAAAGATGAATAGAAGTGGAGACATCATGGCCAAATGAGAATTAGATAGACTAACTCGACAATTAAGTTTCGAGGACGAAATTTTCTTTTAGGGGGGTGGATTGTAAGACCCTATATTAAAAATTAAATAAGGATACTATTATTTTAAGAGTTCTCCTTATATGAATAAAATAATGGTAGAAACTTAGAATCATTGTTGAAAGGTTAATCATGAAGTTTGAGTTTCGAACGAATTGACTTTCGGGTCAAACTTAATTTTTGGAGGTGTTTAAGTTTGATAAGGGTAACTAAGTAATATATTAACTTCTTTTAGGTCAAAATAACATTACCATTGAATTCGAGAGGTCCGAAAAATATTGGGATAGACGTTTACCTCATATAGGGATTCGGAGAGGTAAAATAGTAATTTTGGTATTTTGGGTGCAAATTGACTTTGATTTTGAGATAAATAAAAAAAATAAATATTTTTAGGTTAAAATAACATTAAAAATGAATCCGGAACGTCGAAAACCCTTAGGGTAGTCATATGAACCAAATTGGAGAAGTTTTGGGCCAAAACCGTAATTTTAGAAAAAATACATTTTTTTGGTCCTGTGAATAGTATCCGGCGTGATTTTCAGCCATTATAACTCCATTTTTACATCCATTTCTCTCATTTTTCTCACATCTCTCACCTAATACTACTCCATAAATCTTAGAATTAAAGAGAGAAAGAGAGAAGAAGATAGAAGAGGGTCATTAGAGCTTGGGCTTTTGCTTGAAACTTAAGATGAGATTCTTGAATTCACTTGAAGATTTGAAGGTGGAGCTTGGTTTCTTGGGTTTTGAGGTAGGGTTTTCTTCCATTTCTGGTCCATTGATGTTAGGGTTATTATACATGTAGATTTTGACTCTTAATAGTATGTATTTGTTATGAGTTCCTTGCTTCTTGATATTTTTTACAAACATTCACATGATTTGAACAAAATGATGGTTGAAAATCCATCAAATCCTAGTTTTTGGGGAAATATGAGTTTTTCTCTCTATATCTTCACATCATCTTGATTTCGAAAATTCTAGATCTTTGTGTTGGGTAGTAAAATGATTGTATTGATGATCTTATGCTTATTTCCTTTAAACTTGTCTCTTCTAACATGATTTACGAAATGGGTATGTTTCTGAAATTGTTCTATTATGTATATTGCTTGTGAAAATTGGAGAAAATCATGGAATTTGTTTGTATATGAGGTTTGAGTATATTGTTGGTATGTCACTCTTGGTGAGATGGTTGTCTAATGCTCATAACGGATCATTGTTATGATAATGACCACTATTGTTCACGGATACCGAGGAAAGGGTTAGTATACTAGACACCTTGGAAGAATTTCGTCAAAGTCGTATGAGACGGTACACGCCCTTCCTAAATTGGTCTGTGATTGTTATTATAAATGGGTGAACGAGAGAGAATCGTCGAGTAGATTCATGAGAAGCGACAACCTACTTGAGTGGTACCAAATAGAAATTATTGTTCATTATACCAAATATTATTTCTCCAAGAGTTTCGGGTAGTATGAGATGCCGCGATAACTTGTGAAAATGGTGTATGGTGGAGTGGATTATGTTAAAAATTATTTGTCAATTAAACGTGGTTTTATTCTCTTTCAATTCCTTATTATTGTACGAACTTGAGATCTCCTTTAAAATGTCCTTATTTTATTTCAAAATTCATTTATATGTATGTGCGAAATGTGACCTACCTGTTTTACTTGATTTCAAAACCTTGAATGGATTTGGAAGGATCCTCCTACAGAGCCTTGTGCTCACCCCCTACTTCTCCACCTTTCAGATTTTGCCTTTGACGAGGAGTTGGGAGTCGAGGAGCCGACACATTGGGAGACTCTGACAGAAGAGAGCGTGGATCCCGAGGTGGACGCTTAGAGCGACCCCCTTTTCTTTTGTTATAGACTTGGACAATCTTTTGGGAGAATTGTATAGCCTAGTTTTATTTTGTAAATTTCGCTGTGTATTATAGTACTTTTGTGGGGATGTAAAGGCCATAACTTGGCCTAATCTTTTAGGATAACATGTAAATTTGATGGATTGATTTTATGGTAGTTAAATGGACCTGGTGTGGTCATTACACTAGAATTGCACAGGTTGTGTTTTGGGTAGAGCTTTCCGAACAAAGAAAACTCTGCCCGAATTTTGTTAAATTAAGAACCCCCGGTTATTTATGGATTTATTAGTTTCTCTCATGATATGAATGGTTATTGAATGTAATTCCGTCTAGGGTGGTATTTGGGGCGTTACATTTTCTGTCGGCTTTGTACCGTGCGTAGTCTCTCCCGGATGAGTTGAATCTTCTCCGTAGTCTCCCGAACAATTTCTAGCCCAAATAAACTGCTATCGTCCGCTTCTAACCAACAAGTCGGTGATCGACATGGCCTTCCATATAATGCTTCATACAGTGTCATCCCAATACTTGCTTGAAAGCTGTTGTTATATGCAAATTCCATCAACGGCAAATGATCGCTCCAACTTCCCTTGAAATCCAACGTGCAAGCCCGTAACATATCTTCTAGAATTTGTATTACTCTCTCGGATTGACCATCGGTTTGAGGATGAAATGTGGTGTTGAAGTGTAACTCTATCCCCATAGCTCTTTGAAGACTTTTCCAAAACGGCGCCACGAAATGAAAATCACGATCCGATACGATAAATAGTGGAACTCCATGCAACCTGACGATCTCGCGGATATACAACTTGATTAAGGTCTCTAAGTTGTCTCTGGTCTTCACACTTAAGAAATGAGCGGACTTGGTGAGTCTATCTATGATGACCCATACAACATTATGTCCTCGCGAAGTCCGTGGTAAACCCGACACGAAATTCATGGTAATATGATCCCACTTCCACTCGGAAATAGGCAAGGAATGCAATAATCCTCTGGGCTTTTGATGTTCAATCTTCACTTGCTGACACACCACACATTTGGAAACATATCTAGCCATATCCTTTTTCATTCCATTCCACCAATATTGTCGTTTCATGTCACTATACATTTTGGTACTACCTGGATGTATGGAGAATTTGGAACGATGGCACTCGCCCAACACTTCTTCCCTTACTTGGTCATCGTCGGGTACACATAGCCTTCCCCGAAACCGTAACTCATCACCATTTATCGCCCAATTCTCAACAATTTCATTCCTCCCCAACTTACCCTAGATAGCTTCCAACTCGGTGTCTAACCGTTGCAACTCTACGATCCTTTGTCGAAGCATTGGTTGGGTAACAAGATTAAATAGGCATAGTCGATCCTCCTGTCTATCCACCCATAGGTTGAATTCCTCCAAGGCATCCATCATCTTCCACCTATTCACCACAAGGAAATTGATTTCGCTCCGAGACTTCCTAATCAGTGCATCTGCTATTACGTTCGCCTTCCCCGATGATAGTTGAGTGTGAAATCGTAGTCTTCTAGATACTCAATCCACCTTCTTTGCCGAAGATTTAAGTTTTTCTGGGTGAATATGTACTTGAGGCTCTTATGGTCAGAGAACACTTGGAACTTCTCTCCATACAAGTAGCACCTCCATAACTTAAGGGCAAAAACTACCGCGGCAAACTCCAAGTCGTGAGTGGGATAATTATGCTCATGAGTCTTGAGTTACCTCGAGCCATAAGCCACCACCTTTCCTCCTTGCATTAGCACACATCCCAAACCCTGTAGCGAAGCATCGGTGTAAACATCGTATCCTTCCCCACTGCTCGGAATGATGAGGACAGGAGTCATCGTCAACTTCTCCTTCAAGGTGCGAAAGGCTAGTTCACACGCTTGAGTCTACCAGAATTTCTCCTTCTTTTTTGTAAGGCGAGTTATTGGCATCGCTAGCTTCGAGAACCCTTCCACAAACCTCTGATAGTAACCTACTAAACCCAAGAAGCTACGTATTTCGGTCACATTCTTCGGTGGTTCTCATTTCATCACGGCCTCAATCTTTGCAAGATCAATAGCTACCCCTTGTTCGGACACAACATGACCAAGGAATTTTACTTCCTTCATCCAAAACTCGCATTTACTCATCTTCGCATATAAATTATGTTCTCTCAATGTCTGTAGCACAATAGAGAGATGGCGTGCATGTTCCTCTTGAGTCTGTGAATAAATCAATATGTCATCAATAAACACAAAGACAAATTGATCAAGGTACGACTAGAATATCCTGTGCATCAAATCCATGAAGGCTATTGGAGCATTAGTCAACCCAAACGGCATCACTGTATACTCGAAATGACCATACCGGGTACGAAAAGCAGTCTTAGGAATATCTTCCTCCTTTATCCGCAATTGATGATACCCTTTGCGAAGATCAATCTTGGAGTAATACTTCGAACCCCTCAACTGATCAAATAAGTCATCGATTCATGGCAAAGGGTATTTATTCTTCACTGTAACCCGATTCAACCTCCAGTAATCCGTGCATAACCTCAGTGTTTCATCCGTTTTCTTCACAAAGAGGACCGGGGCTCCCCAAGGTGAAGTACTCAAACGGATAAACTCAATGGCCAACAGATGGTCTAACTGCTTCCTTAGTTCCTTCAACTCTAAAGGTGCCATTCTATAGGGAGCAATGGATATGAGTTCGGTTCTTGGATAGAGATCAATCTTGAACTCAATCTCTCTTTGTGGGGGTAACCCGGGTAGTTCATTTGGAAATACATCCGAAAAATCTGATACTACCGATACCACATTTGCATGGGATTTATCCTGATCATCTCCCATTAAGCTGGCCAAGAAACTCAAACTGCTCCCCGCCTTAGCTTTCAAAAATCTGTTTCCCGTAGTGGGAAATGAATGGGAAGAATTGTGATCATTCATGAAAGTAAAAACTACTCCTCTCGGTAAATGAAATGAAATTAGTTTGTGGAAACAATCCATTACCGCCCGGAAAGCGGATAACAAGTTCATCCCGAAGATAACGTCATACCCCTTCATATCTAAAACAACCAAATCTACAATCAATTCGTGCTCCCCAATACGAAGCACACAACCCTTGCAGACCCGGCTAGTACCCAACCGTTCTCCCGTAGGCAAGTCAATAATCAGTGCATGTTCTAGTTTCTCGAAACCCAATCCCAAACTACTAGCATATGCAGTGCGTATAAATGAATGTGTAGCACTGGGGTCAAATAAAATTCGGGCCCAAGAATTATAAAGGAGCACGATACCTTCCACTACTGCATTGGAAGCATCTTCCTCCGGTTGAGTCAAAGCAAAAATCCTTCCTTGATTGGCGCCGCCGGAAGCTTGAGCTTGTAACAGTCTCTGTTGTGCTGACCTTTGTATAGGTGGCCTGTTTGCTGGTACTTGCCCTGATTTCTGGATAGTCCTGTGAGGTGAAAAAATCGGACAATGCACCCGAATATGTCCCACACCCTGCACATGACATAATATTGTCCGCTTTGGGCCCACTGGCCCTCACGACTTTGTTCCTCCCAGTACCCCTAGGAAAATGTCTTATATCATGTAAGGTGAGGGACTTACTTATAAACCCAACAACTTTTCCCTCCCTAACCGATGTGGGATACCAGGATCTCACAATCCACCTCCCTCAGGGCTATACCCCTGGGAAAAGGTCTTATCTCATGCAAGGTGAGGGACTTACTTATAAACCCAGCAATTTTTCCCTCCCTAACCGATGTGGGATATCAGGATCTCATAGTTTGTGATTTATTTTTTTGTGTAAATATAAATATATTTATTGTTGATTATTTTTTTTATTATTTCGTGTCATTAGATACAAGGGATAACTACTAAGTTGATATATCATTCTGCTTGTTTATAAAAAATGATTTTTTTTATAATTAATATACTTCCTAAGAAGATGTGAAAGCAGAGTACTCTGACAATTGACAAAATATGACTAAAGAATGATTAAAACTTTATTTTTCTGTAACACTATTAAAAGGCTTTAGATGAACAGGAACCGATCTTCCACGTGCCCAATATAAAGCAAAACCTCATTAATTAATTTTACACACTGTGCACTCTTTTTTAGAGGACTTTGATGATGGCATAATGGTAAATTAATCAAAACCCACTGAATAGTTGCATTTTTATCTTCACTTCCGCCCAAAAGGGGCCAGAAAGACGATGGCGAGCGATTGGTATGTAACTTGGGCGGGTTAATTTGGTCCAACTCTAACTTAATTTCAAAAAAGTAGAGTTTGGGTCAAAATTTGAATTGGGCTTAGACCCAAAAATTTTAGGGTTTTTTAAGTGTGGGTACAATTTTTTAGACTTATTTAGGCAAAAGTGTATGGATAAGTGGTTTATTCTATTAAGTACATTTTTTATATAACTTTTTATGTTTAGGTACAAAATTCAAATGAATTAAAATCCTTTTTACTTAAACACCCTTTCCTTTTTTTATGCAACCATGATTGACAGTTATTTTAGGAAACAAATATGTACAGATTACATATTTGTTATCTTTTTTAATTTTTGAATTTTGAATGAAAAGTTTTGTGAGAGATTTATGCATCTATTGACAGTTATTTTAGAAAACAAATATGTAATCTTTACATATTTATATATATATTGATGGGTCAAGCCCAAAAAAGCCCAAATTATGTAAAAAGATCCAACCTCATTTGAAGAACCCAGTCCTATAAAAATCTATCAAGCCCAAGTTCAAGCTCAATCCAGCTGCAAGCCCTCCTCCGAAGGAATTGGAGAATGAGCACGGAGATACCCTACTATATTTGGAAATTACCAAAATAGGAAACCCCTTGCCTACTCCACCGCCTCACCTCCAAACCCTAAGTCTATAAATAGTAAGCCCTCCTCACATCTAGGGCACGCCTCCTAAAAAGTCTATACTCGTCTCCTACACCTTGCCCTCTAGCTCTCTCCCCCACTCCCTTTTGATTAAAAGTACTGTAGCTCCCCAGAGCAAGCCTCTAAAGGAGAAGAACACTATTGTTCTATAATAAAGAATCCCGGCCACCGTCGCCATTGAAAGTGGATGTAGGCCAAGGCTGAACCACTATAAATTCTTGTTTCATTTATTTTTGCATTATTCTTCCATTGCTTACCTACTAATCTTTGATTAATCACCACGATACCACTCACTTCTTGACAATTGATCTTGCACCGATTTTGTGCATCATCAGTTTGGCGCCGTCTGTGAGAACGACGAAATTCTCATTTCGAAACATTCCATTTTACTGAAACAATGACGATCACTACTAGATCCAAGAACCAGCATGAAGGCAATCCGCCACGAGAGGAGGAAGATATTCCTCCACTTGCCAATCATGTGTCGGATGCTCCAGCTCCAAATCCTCAACAAATGTTGGAGACCATGCAACAACTAGTGGCCCAAAACTAGCAGATACTGCAGCTCATGATTACCGGACGAGGGGGAGCACAGCATGGCGGAGCACAGCTTGGAGGAGCTCCACGTCCTGGAGATCAAGGAGCTCCACGCCCTGCTGCTCCACATCTAGGCGGCCCCGTAGGGCTGGGCGCTCCCTTTGGAGTCCCCATGGGCGCCCCTCATAGGGGAGCTCATCATGAGGGTCCTCCACCCCCTCCTCTTGCTGTTTCTCATGATGAGGACCCTTCTCTACAAGAGGACGAGGGGAGAACCAAAGCATGGAGCATGGGAGTCACTTCCATGATCATTCCAGATGAGCCCCCAACCTTTGGGATAAGAAAATCAAGGAAGTGAAAAACCAACTAGGAGACGTCTTCAATGCCATGAAGGAGCAAGGACCAGAAACAGTAGACTATCTTGTGCGGCAGACCGACACGCCTTTCAAGCCCGACGTAGCCAACTATCCACTCCCTCAGAAGTTCAAAATGCCCTCGGTGGAGACCTTTGACGGGACAAAGGACCCATTAGATCACCTCGACACTTCTGTGGCCACACACCGTCTCAATGTCGACCCGCGTCACAAGCCCGTTCTCCAAAAGCTAAGGGGCACCTCCATTGAAAGAGCCCAAGCAATGGAAAGAGAGGTAGAAAAGTTGATAGAAAACGGGGCGGCCAGAGAGGTAGCCTATCCTGAGTGGCTCTCAAATGTAGTGATGGTAACTAAGGCTAATGGGAAGTGGCGTCTCTGCGTCGAATTTTCTGAGCTCAATAAGGCGTGTCCAAAAGATAGCTATCCACTGTCGCGGATCGACCTCCTCATCGACGCCACGGCCAGACACGAGTTGCTCACTTTCTTGGATGCATACTCTGGGTATAACCAGATTAGCATGTATCCCCCGGACCAGGAGAAGACATCATTCATTACTCCGAAGGGGACCTATTGCTACTAGGTAATGCCCTTCGGGCTAAAGAACACAGGAGCGACCTACCAACGGCTAGTAAACAAGATGTTCCGGTCTCAGATCGGGAAAACGATGGAAGTATATGTGGATGATATGCTGGTAAAAAGCCTCGCAGTAGTAGACCACGTCGACCACCTCCAGGAGACCTTCAACGTCCTAAGGTCCTATCACATGAAGCTTAATCCAGAGAAATGCGCCTTTGGCGTGGGGTCCAGAAAATTCTTGGGGTTCATGGTCAATCAGAGGGGAATCGAGGCGAACCCCGATAAGATCAAGGCCATCCTCGACATGAAATCACCTTCCTTAACCAAGGAACTCCAGCGCCTCAATGGGAGGATCGCAGCACTCAATAGATTCGTCTCCAAGTCTGCAGACAAGTGTCTCCCCTTTTTCAAAATTCTCCGCAAGACTTTTGAGTGGGGACCTGAGGCGGAGGAGGCCCTCCAAAGACTCAAGGCCCACCTAGCTACACCACCCCTCTTGTCACGTGCCACTCCAGGAGAAGCTCTCCATCTTTACCTTTCTGTCTCCCTATCAGCGGTAAGCTCCGTGCTCATTAGAAATGACAACGGAATACAAAAACCTATTTATTATGTGAGCAGGGCCTACCGGGGGCAGAGACGAGGTATTCGGGGCTAGAAAAACTAGCACTCGCCCTAGTCACAATGGGAAGACGATTGCGGCATTACTTTCAGAGTCACAGTATATTGGTCATCACAGACCAACCTCTAAAAAGAATCCTGGGAAAGTCAGACGTGTCGGACAGACTTCTTTAATGGGTAGTGGAGCTAGGCGAATTCGATATTCAGTACCGACCAAAGGTAGCTATCAAAGCACAAGCGCTGGCGGATTTCATTGCCGAACTTACACCAGCAGAGGAAGGGAGCCTCGAAGATATCCAGATGCCTGACAGGGACGCCCCGGAGTCTAGCAAGGACTCCCAGGCGCCTAAGCCAACCCAGGCACCCAAACCATCATGTCAGGCGCCCAGAGCACACAAGATGGCGTCCAGTTAGCCATCTTGGGCGCCCAGCCAGCCTCCTTGGGTGCCCAGCCAGCCATCTTGGGCATCCAGTCAGCCACCTTGGGCGCCCAAACCCCCTCTGGCGCCCAGCCAGCCTCCTTGGGCGCCCAGCTAGCCTCCTCTTGCGCCCAGACAACCTCCTTGGGCTCCCAGATACCTTCTGGCATCCAGGATGGTGCCCAGACCACACCTCCGTGTACCAATTCATCCACCTCAATCTCTGAACCCTGCCCCCTTCTACTCTGGAAACTCTATGTAGACGGTTTCTCAACCAGTGAAGGAGGTGGAACAGGTTTAATCTTGGTCAGTCCAGATGGCACCACTCTCAAGTCTGTGTTGAAGCTTCACTTTATCGCCTCCAACAATGAGGCAGAATACGAAGCTCTCCTCTTTGGATTAAGGCTGGTAGTTGAGATGGAAGCTCAACACCTTACCGCTTACAGCGACTCTCAACTAGTAGTTAATCAAGTGAAGGGCGAGTTTGAAGCCAAGGGAGCCAGAATGCAAGAATATCTTAGCATAGCGAAAAACATGATCACAAAGTTCTACCACTTCCAAATCTGCCATATTCCCAGAGAAGACAACATGGCCGCCGACGCACTTGCAAGGCTCGCATCATCCACGGAAACCCCACCGGGAGAACCAGCATTCGTTGGTCACCAATTCGAACCAAGCAGGATGGACCTGGAGGCCACAAATATCAACTGTGCGTCGTCTGAGTCAAATTGGATGACCCCAATAAGGGCATACCTCCAAGAAGGTACGTTGTCGTATGATTCTTTAGAGGCTAGGAGGCTGAGAATGAGAGCCTCCAAGTTTACCATCCTACAGGACACTTTGTATAAAAAGGGCTATTCCCTGTCTTTGTTGCGTTGCCTTTCACCCGAAGAAGCCCACTATGCCCTACGCGAAATCCACGAGGGGATCTGTGGAAATTACTCAGGAGGGCGCTCCCTTGCTCACAAGGCGCTCAGACAAGGCTACTTCTGGCCTTCTATGGTAAGGGATGCCCAAGAGTTCTCCAAAAAATGCGACAAATGCCAATGCTTCGCGACCGTGCCCAGGCAACCACGAGAGGAGCTGACAACAATCATGAGTCCATGACCTTTTTCCAAATGGGGCATCGACATCCTAGGCCCTCTACCTTTGAGTAGGGGGCAGTGCAAGTTCGTAGTGGTGGCAGTTGACTACTTTACCAAGTGGGCAGAAGCCGAACCCTTAGCCAAGATCACAGACGCCAAGGTCAAAGATTTTATCTGGAAAAACCTGGTCTGTCGCTTCGAGATACCCAATGCCATAGTCAGTGATAATGGGAAGCAATTCGACAACAAGCTCCTCAACTCCTTCTGCTCCGACCTCCAGATAAAGCAACCTCACTCCAGCCCAGCACACCTGCAGGCAAATGGGCAAGCAGAGGTCATGGTAAGAACAGTGCTGCGCAACTTGAAGACAAGGCTTGAAAAAGCGAAGGGTCTCTGGGTTGACGAGCTACCGGGAGTATTGTGGGCCTACCGAACGACACCAAGAACTCCTACGGGAGAGACCCCTTTCTCCCTATCCTTTGGAACTGAGGCAGTTATTCCTGTGAAAATAGGAGTACACTCTCTAAGGGTCCAGCACCACGACCCCACCACCAACGAGGAAGGACTCCGCATCAACCTCGACTTGGTGGAGGAGGCAAGGAAGATGGCAATGGTCCGCAACGCAGAGTACAAACGACGCATGACCAAGCACTACAATTCGAGGGTGAAGCCTCGTTCCTTCCGACCAGGGGACCTGGTACTCAAGAAAGTGATCCTCGCCACAAAAGATGCACGCGAAGGAAAACTAGGGCCAAACTGGGAAGGACGGTACCTCATAACAGAGGTAGTGAGGCCAGACACCTACAAGATTCAGAATTCTGAAGGGAAAGCCTTGCTCCATCCATGGAATGCGGAACAGCTGAAGAGGTATTATCAATGACACCATGAGAGTATCAAAGTAGTGAATTCTTGGTTTTATCTTTTTTAATGTACCTCTTTGGGGTCATTACCCAATATTGCTTCCCATAAACGATAGATGAATAAAATTTTTTCTACATCTTACTCCGAAAAGATCTTTTGCATCTTCATTTAATTTCAGAGAAGTACAAAAATAAGGCCACAAAGTGCCTTTACAAAAGTGTCTTTCAAAAAATAAAAATAATAAAGAAAGAAACCAAGAATCCCCAGCACTTTAGTTGCTCTCATGGTCCTCCTCCACTTCATCCTCGCCATCCCCAGCATCACCAAAACTCCCATCACTATCATCGGGCGCCTCAGTGGATTGCAAATGCTTTCATCGATGGTTATGAGGAGCTCCGAGGGATGATTTCTGTGGCTTTCCTTGATATTGACTGAAAAGTCAATATCAAGGAA
>JAHQCQ010030336.1:0-12120 GCA_023539305.1 Ilex asprella | reverse complement strand
TGGATCTCATTGGGCCTGCGGAGCCTTTATAGTTTTGAACCTTTAATTGCAGCTGGGCTTCGGTATGATTTTGGGCCTTTTGGGCTTGACCCATCATTTGCCCCCCAATGCCCCATGTCCTAGGCAACTTGGAGAATGGGGCATTTTCTTGAGTCTTGAGCTCTTGGTGGTGTAGACTTCCTCCGCTAGATAACTCCTCTCTTCCAAGACATTTTTTTGGCTTCATTGAACACCTCAAGTCTTGGTATTAAGAAATAGCTCTTGATTTTTAAATTGGGGCTTTTTCCTCTTTTGAAAACCCTAGGCTATAAATATGCACATTTCTTCTTCATTTGCCCATTTTCACATAGAGCCTTTCTTGGAGGGAGGTGAAACTTTCCTTGAGATTTTGAAGACCCAAGACTAGAGATTCTTGGGTTTGAGCACTACCCACTTCTTCCAATTATTCAAGAAAGCTTCTTTGACAACCTTGAAGATTTTGTGCTTTAAGATTCTTGGAGTTGAGCAAAAGAGGGAAGAAACTAGCTTTCTTTTGTTGAGAAGTCATAGTCGAAACTCCCTGGTGAGCAAATTTCCCTTGGGTTTTCATGGGTCAAGAAAGCATTGAAGAGGTGAGTTGTGGAGGGTGAGTGGAGTGCTTGGGCGCCATAGGCGCTGCTCCAGGCGGCATTGGGCGAGAGGACTGTTCGGGTGTCGTGGGCACTGGTTCGGGTGAGGGTTTGGGCGCCATAGGCGCTAACCCAGGCGTGCTTGGGCGAGCGGAGTGCTTGGGCGCCTTGGGTGAGGAGCTGGGCGAGCTAGACAGCGCGTCTTTGGGCGTTGCTTCGGCTGATCTAGGCGAGATAACCATCACCGGCGCCCCTCTAGGCACCCCTTTGGGCGAGAGGACCATGGGAACCCCTCTGGGCACCCCTTTGGGCGAGAAGACCACGCCAGGCGCACCTCCTGGCACCTCTTTGGGCGTGATGAGCATGGCAGCCCCTTTGGGCGCCACTTTGGGCAAGATGGGCATGGCAGCCCCTTTGGGCGAGATGAGCATGGCAGGCGTCCCTCCTGGCACCTCTTTGGGCGTCATGAGCATGACAGGCGCCCCTCCAGGCACTGGACATCTTTTCTTAGGCGATCGGAGGGTGTAAGATACCTCTTTAGGTGTTGGATTGAGTGATGTGGAACATTCTCCGGGCACTTTTCATGGCAAGGACCCCGCCCGTGGTTTGGGTAACTCTTCGCGCCTTCGCAGCAAGAAACACAAAGGTAAGATAGTATATGATGATAACGGGTCTAAGGTAAGTACCTTGACTAGTTCTTTAATTTCTGATGTCGATATTTCCCGGATTATTTCCACCTATCGCATCCCTCCTACTGTATTGTGCCGCCAAGCAGAGAAGGGCGAGCCCGCTAGTGATGATTCCTCTGGTGATATTGTCATTTATGAGGAGATGCTTGAGGTTGGACTCAGGCTCCCCATTCCTTCTTCTGTTTGTGGCATTTTGAACTATTTTTCATTGACACCCAGGCGGCTGACACCCAATGGTTGGAGGGTCCTACTGGCCTTCCTGGAATTGTGGAGAAGGGTACATCACGAGGATGTCTCTCCTATTGAGTTTCATGCGGCATATTTCTTGAGTGAGACTCCGGCTCCCAACCGAGGTTGGTATTACTTTAACCCACGGGGAGGCAAGCTGATTACTGGGTTAGTTTCCAATTGCCATAGTTGGAAAACTCATTTCATATTCATTGGTGGAGAGTGGGCCTCGGATGTCGATCAGGCACTGGTACCATCACGATGGGTTACTCCAAAGAAAGTTGGTACGTCCCATATTTTCACTATTCTCTCATCACCTTCTTTGTAAGCTGTGTACTCACCGCTTTCCATGCAGGTTCCCCTAAGCTCTCCCAGGGTCAAGAGTGGAAGCTTGAAGCTGTGAGAGCTCATCCGATACGAGACTTCGGGACTCTTGTGCTCAAAGATGGAGGAGGTGGTGTTTCCTCGACAATCTCTACTAAGACTGGTGCTCCTTCTTTTAAGTCGGGTGGTTCCACTTTGAAGAGGAAATGTACGATAGTTGCTTCATATTTTTTACCTCTGTTCAACGCTTTTCATTTATAGCACCTTATTGCTTTTGCAGAGATGTATAGGGAGATGATTGGATCTCGCCTTTCTAATAGGAGCTCTCCTCCTCCTAAGGTGGCGAGGAAAGGAGATGCCCTCCAGGTGGCTTCTCCAAATGTGTCCCCTGAAGTGAACCCTCCTCAAGCAACTTCTCTAGTGGCTCCTCGGGGGTGCCCTCATCAAATGCCTCCTCGGGCTATGACTCCTTCACCAGTATCCGCTAATCCGGAGATCCCTTTGACTTCACCTTCTTTTCCAGGTGCCTCGGCTCCTCCTGCGGGAGTTCCACAAGGTGCACCGTTGATTAACTCCATGTTGGGTAATGCCTCAGTCATAAGGGATCGTCTTGGGCGGTTTGTGTTCTCCGATGATGTTGTCGGGATTAATGCCCTCGGTACGGAAGGAATCGTCAATAATTTTTTGAAAGGCCTGGGTCAGGTAAGGGTTGGTTGTCCCCCTTTCTCCAGTTCTTTCTTAAGTTTCTCCTGACTTTTATCTTTCTCCAGGCTTGTACTGCATCATTGTGCTTACTTTCGAGGACTTATAGTTACCATCAGATGAAGCAAGATAGTGATGCTATGCAGAATGAGCTCCTTGCAGCTCGGGTGAGGATTGCTAATTTTGAAGCTGCTAGAGGGGCTTCTTATGTGGAGCTTGTGGCGTCCTGTGAGAAGGCAACCAGGCTCGATGCTGAGCTTAAGGAGGCTCGTGAGAAGATAGTTGATCTTGAGTTTGAACGTTCTGCGACCCGTGAGAGGGACGCGCTCAAAGAGGCTGAGCTTGTGAAGGCCCGTGAGAGAGCCACGCTCAGTGAAGCTGAGCTTGTAAAGACCCGTGAGAGGGTCATGCACAGAGAGATTTCTGTGGAGGCAAAGGTGAAGGCAGCTCATGAGAGAGCTCTGCAGGCTGAGGAGAGAGCTGTTACTGCTGAGAATGAGCTACTGAACGGCCTTGCAGATGCCTTCATTGATGGGTATGAGGAGCTCCGAGGGAAGATTTCAGCTGCCTACCCTGATATTGATGTTTCAGGCTTTACGCTAACTGAGGCGCCTGACACTAGTGATGGAGGCTCTGATCAGGCTGAGGATGATGAGGAAGGCGCGGAGGAGGACGACGACCATGAGAGTAGCTAGAGTGTTGCGGACTTTTTGATTTTTCTTTTGTTATTTTTAAAGAAAGACGGTTTATAGTCTTACTTTTGTACCAACACTCCTTTGAAATTGAATGACAAATGCAAAATCGTTTTGGAGTAAAATGTGAAAATTTTTATTCATTCATTGCAATATTGGGTGATACCCCAAAAAGGTACATTGAATGTTGGGTAATGAGCCCAAAAAAGGTAGAAAATAGAAATAAGTCCCCACTTTATTACTTTTGACTCTCTCAAGGTGTCATTGGTAGTAGCTCTTTAAGTGTTCAGCATTCCACGGATGTAGTAAAGCCTTCCCTTCAGAGTTCTGAATTTTGTAGGTGCCTGGCCTCACTACTTCTGTTATGAGGTAGGGTCCTTCCCAATTCGGTCCCAGTTTTCTTTCACGTGCATCCTTTGTGGCGAGGATCACTTTTTTGAGGACCAAGTCCCCTGGTTGGAAGGAGCGAGGCTTCACCCTCGAGTTGTAGTACTTTGTCATGCGTCTTTTGTACCCGGCGTTGCGGACTGTAGCCATCTCTCTTGCCTCCTCCACCAAGTCGAGGTTGATGCAAAGTCCTTCCTCGTTGGTGATGGAGTTGTGGTGCTGGACCCTTAGAGAGTGTACCCCTATCTCCACAGGGATGACCGCCTCCGTTCTGAAGGCGAGGGAGAAAGGGGTTTCCCCAGTGAGAGTTCTTGGCGTGGTTCGATAAGCCCACAGTACGCCTAGTAGCTCGTCCACCTAAAGACCCTTCGCTTTTTCAAGCCTTGTCTTTAAGTTGCGTAGCACCGTTCTCACCATGACCTCAGCTTGGCCATTTGCCTGCGGGTGTGCTGGGCTAAAGTGAGGTTATTTTATCTGAAGGTCGGAGCAAAAAGAGTTGAGCAATTTATTGTCGAATTGCTTTGCATTGTCGCTGGCGATGGCATGGGGTATCTCGAAGCGCCAGACTAGGTTTTTTCAGATGAAGTCTTTTACTTTTGCATCTGTTATCCTTGCTAAGGGTTCTGCCCCTGTCCACTTGGTGAAGTAGTCGACTGCCACCACCACGAATTTGCACTGTCCCTTGCTGAGAGGTAAGGGGCCTAATATATCAATGCCCCATCTAGAGAAAGGTCATGGACTTGTGATAGTTGTTAGCTCCTCCGGTGGTTGCCTAAACATAATTGCGAAGCGTTGGCATTTGTCGCACTTTTTGGAGAACTCTTGGGCGTCCCTTGCCATGGAAGGCCAGAAGTTGCCTTGTCTGAGTGCCTTGTGGGCAAGGGATCGCCCTTCAGAGTGGTTCCCGCAGATCCCTTCGTGAATTTCTCGCAGGGCATAGTGAGCTTCTTCTGGTGCAAGACATCGTAGCAAAGGCAAGGAATAGCCTTTCTTATACAAGGTATCCTGCAAGATGGTGAACTTGGAGGCTCTTATCCTTAGCTTCCTAGCTTCTAACGGATCATCTGGTAGTACACCTTCTTAGAGGTATGCCCTTATTGGGGTCATCCAACTCGACTCGGCTGATGCACAGTTGACATTTGCGGTCATTATATCCAGCTTGTTTGGCTTAAGTTGGTGCCCAATGAATGCTAGTTCCCCTTGTGAGGCTTGCGAGGTTGAGGCGAGCCTTGCAAGTGCATCAGCCGCCATGTTGTCTTCTCTGGGGATATGTCGAATCTGAAAGTAGTGGAACTTTGCCTTTACACTTTTCACTATAGCAAGGTACTCCTACATTCTTGCACCCTTTGCTTCGAACTCGCCTTTCACTTGGTTAACTACCAGTTGAGAGTCACTGTATGTGGCAAGATGTTGGACTTCCATTTCGGCTGCCAACCTTAATCCAGAGAGAAGGGCTTCGTATTCTGCCTTATTGTTGGAGGCAAAAAAGTGAAGCTTTACCGCATACTTGAGAGTGGTGCCATCTGAACTGATCAAGACTAGGCCTGCTCCTCATCCTTCGTTGGTTGAGGAGCCATCGACGTAGAGTTTCTAGAGTGATGAAGAAGGCTGCTCAGAGGTTTCTGAAAGAGGTAGGTCTATAGAGTGAGTTGCCTGGGTACCAGGTTGGGATCCAGAAGTTGTCTGGACTCCAGAGGGACTTGCTTGGGTGCCATCAAGGGTGGCTGAAGGAGCCTGGGCGCCTGAGGGCTTTGCTTGGGCGCCAACAGGGGTAGCTGAAGAGCCTTGGGCGCCAGCAGGGGTACCTAAAGAGCCTTGGGTGCCAGCAGGGGTACCTGAAGAGCCTTGGGCGCCAGTAAGGGTACCTGAAGAGCCTTGGGTGCCAGCAAGGGTACCTGAAGAGCCTTGGGCTCTAGTAGGGGTACCTGAAGAGGCTTCTGAGAGAGTCTCCTCCTTTGTTAGTGTAAGTTCGGCAATGAAATCTGCCAGCACTTGTGCTTTGATGGCTGTTCTTGGTTGATACTGGATGTCAAACTCTCCCAATTCTACTGCCCACTTAAGTAGTCTTCCAGATACGTCAGGCTTTCCCAGGATTCTCATCAGAGGCTGGTCTGTGATTACAATGACACCGTGACTCTGAAAGTAGTGTCGTAGGCGCCTTGCTGTTGAGATCAGGGCGAGCGCTAGTTTCTCGAGTTCAGAATATCTCACTTCTGCCCCCTATATGCTCTGCTCACATAGTAGACTGGTCTTTGCACTCCATCACTGTTCCTGACAAGAACTGAGCTCACTGCCGATGAGGAGGCAGACAAGTATAAATACAAGGTTTCTCCTGGCATGGCATATAAGAGGAGGGGAGGTGTAGCTAGGTAAGCCTTGAGCCTCTGGAAGGCTTCCTCTGCTTCAGGTCCCCACTCAAAGGTCTTTCTGAGTATCTTGAAGAAAGGTAGACACTTGTCTGCAGATTTGAAGACGAATCTGTTAAGTGCTGCAATTCTTCCATTGAGGCGTTGGAGCTCCTTGGTTGAGGATGGAGACTTCATGTCAAGGATTGCCTTGATCTTGTCGGGGTTCGCCTCAATTCCCCTTTGGTTGACCATAAATCCTAAGAACTTTCCTGACTCCACGCCAAAAGCGCATTTCTCAGGATTCAGCTTCATGTGGTATGACCGTAGAACATTGAAGGTCTCTTGGAGATGGTTAACGTGTTCTGCTGCGACAAGACTCTTCACCAACATGTCGTCAACATAGACCTCCATCGTTCGCCCTATCTGGGGCTGGAACATTTTGTTCACCAGCCGCTGGTAGGTTGTCCCTGCATTTTTTAGCCCGAAGGGCATTACCCTGTAGCAGTAGGTACCCTTCGGAGTAATAAAGGAAGTCTTCTCCTGGTCAGAGGGATGCATGCTGATCTGGTTGTATCCAGAATATGCATCCATGAATGTGAGCAGTTCATGCCCTGCTGTGGCGTCGATGAGGAGGTCAATCCGCGGTAGGGGATAACTATCTTTTGGGCACGCCTTGTTGAGCTCCATAAAATCAACGTAGAGGCGCCACTTTCCATTAGTCTTGGTCACCATTACCACATTGGAAAGCCATTCAGGATATGCTACTTCTCTGACCGCCTCATTACCTATCAATTTTTCAACTTCTTTGTCCATAGCTTGGGCCCTTTCAATGGAGGCGCCCCTTAGCTTTTGGCGGACAGGTTTGTGACGAGGATCGACATTGAGGCGGTGGGTAGCGACTTCAGGGTCTATCCCCTCAAGGTCTACATGTGACTATGCAAAGACGTCCATGTTGTTTCTGAGAAGGTCTCTTAGTTGGTGAACCAGATCTTCAGAGAGTGAAGAGCCAATGTATACCTTCCAGTCTGGATGCTTCTCATGTAAGGCTACCGGGATGAGCTCCTCGATTGGTTCTACTCTTTTCATAGCGGCGTCATCCCTGGGGTCGAGGACCTCTACCTGCAATGCCTCATGTGGCTTCCTGGTCTTCATTGAGGAGACGTAGCACTCCCTTGCTGCTACTTGATCTCCTCTCACCTCTCCGACTCCATTAGGGGTTGAAAAACGGAGGATGAGGTGATAGGTGGAGGGCACAACTCTAAGTGTATTGAGAGCAGGTCGCCCCAGTATGACGTTGTAGGCGGATGGACAGTCGATTACCAGGAAATTGACCATGACTGTGGAGCTTCGGGGTGCAGCACCGACAGTGACTGGTAGGGTGATGGACCCTAGTGGGTATACCTTCTCCCTTGAGAACCCAATGAGGGGTGATCTTATGGGTTGGAGTCTCTCTCTGCCTAGATTGAGCTTGTCATAGGCTTCTGTGAATAGGATGTCCGCAGAGCTGCCACTGTCCACTAGGATCCTTCGTACCTGAAAGTTGGCGACGGTCATGGTGAGCACCAAAGGGTCGTCATGCGGGTGCTGGATTCCTTCTAAGTCCTTATCTGAGAAGGAGATGACTTCATTGTTGCCTTGTCTAGGTGCCTTGGATGGTCGTTCCTCCTCAAGGTGCCTAGTTTTCCTGGCATGAGCCTTCATGGCGGAGAGAGACTCTCCTCCTGAGATAGTGTGAATTTCTCCAATGGGATGGGGATCCTCCTGATTATGAGGTGGTGGCGACGCCTGTCCCTTTCCGGCCACATACTGGCGAAGGTGTCCACGTTGGATGAGGTCCTCAATTTGTTTTTTTGAGGTCAAAACAGTCGTCGGTGTCATGGCCATGGTCGCGATGGAAGCGACAGTATTTGCTTGGGTTCCTGCGGTTTGGGGGAGACTTCATCCTCCTAAGCCACTTTACTGCGGGGTCATCTTGAATTTGGAATAGGATATGCCCGACAGCGGCGTTAAGGGGGGTGAAGGCTTGTCGGTCCCTTTGAGGCGCATGACCAAGCCGGTCCTTGACAGGTACCCTTTCTGTCCTGTTATACTTGTTGCTGGACTCCTTCTTTTCGTCCCTATCCCTTTCCTTTCTCTTTTCTCTGGTTTTGGACGACTCACCCTGCCTAGTCCTTGCGATGTCCTCCGCGTTCATGTACTTTTGGGCTTTGGCTAGTAGCTCTGTCATGCTCCTTGGCGAACGCTTCATCACCGAGAATAGAAAACTCGACGAGTGAAGGCCTACCAAGAAGGCAGTCGTGGACACCTTGTCATCAGGCTCTTTGACCTGAAGGACCTCCTCGTTAAAACGAGTGAGATAGCTTCTTAAGCTTTCGTCCTTGTCCTGCTTTATGCTAAGCAGGTGAGTAACAGGATTCTGGTGACGGCGCCCTCCAATGAAGTGCGACACAAACGATCTGCTCAGCTCAGCAAAGGAGGAGATGGAAGCTGGGGCAAGCTTGGCAAACTACTGTCGAGCGGATCCTTTCAAAGTGGTTGAGAATGCTCTGCACATGATTTCGTCGGGGACACTGTGCAGCTGCATTAGGGTTTTGTAAGTCTCCAGATGGTCTAGTGGATCCTTTTTCCCGTCAAAGGTCTCCACCGATGGCATTTTGAACTTTTGAGGGAGGGGGTAGTTCGTCACGTCCGACTTGAAAGGTGTGTCAGTTCGCCTGACAAGATATTCCACAGTCTCAGGTCCTTGTGCCTTCATGGCGTTGAAGACGTCACCTAGCTGATTCTGTACCTCTTTAATTTTTTCATCCCAGTGATTGGGAGCTCCTTTAGAATCACCATGGAAATGGCTCTCATGTCCCATGCTCTGGTTTTCATCCTCGTCCTCTTGGGGAAGAGGGTCTTCACCGTCCCTCGTAGGGAGCTCCCCCATGGTGAGCACCCAGAGGGGCTCCTAAGGTGGAAATTAATGTAGTAATTAAAGTAGAGAGAGAAAATTTATAGTGGTTCGGCCAATACAACCTACGTCCACCCTGGAATGGCAGTGGATTGCTGGTATTTTATTGATTCCGGTGAGTAATGTGGAAGGAAAGATTACAAATGGGAGAGGAAGAGGAGTTTTAAGCTCTGTTGAGTGTGATGTCCCCCAAGTATTAGCGGGGCTTACATTTTATACTTAGCTTCCAACAGACTGGAGCTACTAAGTGGCAACTACTTAACTACACTAGCAAGATTGGCAAATTCTTCTCAACGGGTATGGCTGTTGAGGAGCTCTCCAAAAGACCATGTCTCCCTTTGACTGCTTCCAATGTGAGTAAGGGGTCTTGAGTGCTCTCTGGAGTCTTATAACTGAGCTGATGGAAAGCTTGACTGGGCTTGGATTTCATTGGGCCTGCGGAGATTTTATAGATTTGAACCTTTAATTGCAGCTGGACTTCGGTATGATTTTGGGCCTTTTGGGCTTGACCCATCAATGTGTGTGGAACGTGTTGAATGGGTGAGGATGGCATCGAGGAACGATGGTAAAAATGACATTTTGGTTATTAGAATACAAAAGAGTAAGAAATTATGACTAATAATTCACTCTTTTCTTGTTCTCTAGTTTATTAGTATATCAATCTGAATTCTTTGAAAAATGTAATGGATGGTGACTGCTGAGCTCAAAAAGAGAGAAGATGAAAAATTGTTGCACCTACTCAATAAATAGATAAATTTTTATGGTGAACAACATTTATAATATATTTAATCATGGTAATTTAGAAAATTAATAAATATTATAGGGTAAAAGAGAAAAACAAAAATTCGTCTAACATAGCATTTTTTAAAGTAGTATAAATATAAATTACTTCCATGATTGATTCTAACATTTCAAGAGAGATCATAACTTTTGTAGTAGTAACTTATAACGTAAAACATTATAACTTGACGTTAAACAATTATAAATTTCATGGTAAACTTGGTACCCTAGTATTCCCCCCTTCATTCTAACTTAATAGAAGATCTTCTAAATGTAATTGCAGAAAGAAGATGAAGTTTCAGTTCAGCCATTGGGATTCATTGGTTGTGTTGTTAATGGAGATGCGAACATTTGTTGAATTCTTTGGCTTGGGAATAAAAAGGAGAGTATCGGCCTGTTCAGTCCATTCTAATGTGACCCATTTAGCCTTGTGGTCTCACAAATTGGTTATGGTGAATCAATTAGGCCAAGTTTAATTGGTCGTTATTGATTCACTTCGATGGATATTGTTTCTAGTCAACATTGGCTATGGATCACGTCCATTATCATAAAGGCAGAGGGTTGGATCATTCGCCCTGGTGATGGCTCCCCAACCTAGTAAAGGAAACTTGAAGGTTGGTGACAGATTCGAACCTTTTATCGATGTTCTAGTTTTTTATTTATTGGTCAATACCTGATTTCGTTAACCAAGAGGTGAAGGGTTACAATTTTACGTAAATTTTCTCTTCTACTGTACATACTTTAATCTAGACGGATAGAAAAAAAATTAGGTATGATTTTTGGGTGTAAATCTTATTATGTGCTTGGATCAACATAAAATTAAGGGGTGTAGTCGATATGTCCGATCGAATTGCTAGTTTGCTTAAAAGAGTATGCTGATTCATTGGTCGGACAGTCGGGTCGTTGATTAAACAAGTGAAAATTGGAAGTGAGTTCTCCTAGATGTACTTATTTAGAGATAAATCCGGTACGAAAATTTATAAAGAACTAAGTTCATGTTTAAAATTATGTGTAATGACTTAAATCTATTTTTTTTATCTCAAAAATACTCCTGACAATATTAAATTTGGTCAATTAAGGAAAGTCATATGTTATATGTTTGCGATATATATGATATCAAATTGTTCAATTTTTTATGAAAATCGAATATATCATAATTTGATGCTTGAATTACGATAAAATTATTGATCTATTAATTCAATTTCAAATCAAAAAATTCCATTAATAATTCAAATTCAAAATCAAAGAATCCAGTTGGACTATTCTCCCTCTCTCCTCTGTCTCCCTTCACAGACAATCAGATGGATTTCTCTGCTCCGCTCACTCCCATGGTGGTGCAGCCGTACAAACGTCGTCTAGTAAATTAGTTGTCTCCACTTATTTTTACTCTCTCATGCTCTTTCGATCTTACCTGATGATGGAAAAATCTCAACACATTGAATGGTCTGGTGGTTTTACGTCATCATTTGCATTTGGGCACCACCAGGAGAAATTATCCACCGCCACCAGCTCCTCCTCCTCTTTTATATATACACACATGCACACATACCAACACGCGAGGCATTTTCATTGTAATTGATTGATTTACATAATATAAATAACAGTGTTATTTTGAATATTTACTGTAGAATGAAAGTTGTTTGTCGGAAATTCGATATTAATTATCGGAATTCAAATTGCACTGTTGTTTATCGGAGTTATTTTTTATTTTGAAATTAAGTTCTAAGTTTATTTTTTCATGCTATATTCGTGCTTTGAAATTAGAATTACCATTTCTTTTGTTATTTTTCCTTTGTTTTTACTGAAATTCAATGTTACTTACCGGTAATCGTATCGCGACGTTTTTTACTGGGTTGATTTTTTATTTTGGTTTTGAATTTAGGTTCTAAGTGTATTTTTCATGTTACTATTCGTGATTTATTAGAATTAATATTGATTTGTTAAATTGAATGTTTAATATTACTATTTTTTTACTATGTTACTGTCCATGTTACTGTTTTTATAGAGTATGTTACTGTTTTTGTTACTATTATTTTTAGCATGTTACTGTTTTTGTTGAGCATGCTACTATTATTATTTTCCTAAATATTAATATTTAATGCTACTATTTTTATTTATTTTTTTAAATGATACTATTTTTGTGTTTGAATTTGAGAGAAATAATTATTGTTAAGCATGCTATTGTTTTTTTGTTAAGCATGTTACTATTTTTGTTGAGCATATTACTATTTTATTTTTTAAAAATATTAATATTGAATGCTACTATTTTTTTATGCTTAAATATTTTTTTTTTTGTGTTTAAATGGTATTATTTTTTGCGGCTAAATGATATTTTTTTTTATATTTGAATATTACTATTTTTAATTTTTAATGTGATTATATATATAAATATATAAAATAAAGTAGAAC
>JAHQCQ010030335.1:0-12123 GCA_023539305.1 Ilex asprella | reverse complement strand
TATTTGAGTTAGCCTTGGACTTGCACTTGAGTCAAATGGTGAAGGAGGAGAGGCCGTAGGAGAGGACGAAGGAGAGGCCAAGCGCGGAGCTGGGCTCCCTAGGGGCCTGAGCGGCGCCCATGGTGCCCTGGGCGACGCCCTAGGGGCCTTGGGCGGCGCCCTTGGTCCCTGGGCGGCGCCCTAGGGGCTTCGGGCGACGCCTCTCGCTGCCTCCTGCAGTCTTGGTCCTTCCTCCGTTTTCCTTGACGATTGCCACTCGGTTGGCCCAACTACATGGGTCTTTTGGGCTCTTGTATGGGCTTCTTCGACTCCGTTTGGATTGGGCCTTAGCTTAGTAAAATTCGGACTCATCAATATGAATTAACACAACTTTACTCAATCTAATTCTGGTTGATCTTTCTGAGTTTGGATCAGCTCTCATCCTACCTCAACTTTCACTTACTTTGATATTGTTTTGCACAAGTAATGAAAATTTTGGTAAAATAGCACAAGGAATAGTAAAACTCATGTCGTCGAGATGAAAAAGCTCGCTGATGTTATTAATTCAACTTGGCTACAAGGTCTAAAACTTCGGTGGTCTTAATGTCATCTTTACCATGATTTCCTTAATATGAATCTAATTTTCGAAATTGAAAGGGAAATTACAAATTTTTTTCTTTTACAATGTACTGATTGAAGTATTAATTACGTATAAGGTCAACAATAATTCACAAAACAAAAAACTCACATAGAAAAAGAAGAATTTCTATCGAATCTTAATTTCACAATCTCAAAAAAATGGATAAATCAAACACCAATCTCAATAAAAATTTTGTTGAAAAGATCAACAACTAAAATGACGAAAGAGACAAACCAGATAAAGGAAAATTGATTGCTTGGACCCAAATTATTATTATTATTTTGGTCGAGAGACCCAAATTGTAAAAAATAAATAAAAAATTAAGTACTATCCAAAAACAATCTATTTAAAACCCTAGTCAAAGATAGATAACCACAACAAAGTCCCTCGTCAGAACCAAACCCCAACATAAGCAAGCCACTTGAAAAGAAAAAAAAATAACTAAAAAGCATTTTGAAAAAGAAAATCAACAGCATACATTGAATGAGACACATCAACCTGAACCATTACAACTCTGATAAGTCTAGTGTTTCATTCTTTTTGGTTTGATCTCATTTGTTGCATACTGATAAACATGACTCATTGCTTTGTAAGTGATAGTGAATCACTGTCGTAGATAAGAATTTCTAGGTATTTCTCTTATTTAGCAATGCAGACAAATCGTGAGAATGAAAGTTAGAGGTAGAGAAAGAAAGGGAGATAGAAAACGGGAAATAGTTTGATTGAGGTGTGGAATATGATGACTTGAATTGAATCAACATGTATTCACTGCATAACATTGTGTTTGTGAAAGAATACGAATATGAAAAAATCAAAAAAATTAATCGATATTTATTGTCATTAAGTTACAATAATAATGATGAACGATAAATTTAATAGAATTGGAAGCGTATAAACAACGTAAGATATAGGTATAGATATATCTATATCTATCTATACTACTAATAAAAGTAGTTAAGTAAAAAACTTTTGAATGCCTAATTTACCCATAAACTTTTCTTTAAAGTCTTGTGTATCCTCTCTATCGATACTAAAGCCTCTATGCTCTGTCCCTTTCTAGCAAATAAACGCAAAATCCAAACCGACGCAACCCCTCCCCCCAAGCCCTAACTCCCACCGTTACAACCAAATTCCACTGCCCCCTCTTCCACCCCCGCTGGTCAACGTCGTCTCCTTGAATAAGTAGGTGTCCCTGATGGCACACAACTCTCGAATCCCCAAGTATCAACCGATGTCCGACATGTGGAGAATCCATGTCAGTGGCTTCATAGTGGTGCTACCGGTGGCTTCGTAGTGGCGTTGGCGGCGTCTTCGTTCAGTGGAAAATGAAAGGGGGATCCTTCTCCAGCAACTAATACATAACGTCTCACTCTGCAATGAAGAAATCAGTTACGTTAATTGCTGCCCTTACTCCATCTACCTCTACGCATTCTGGGTCTAAGTATATCAAGTTGCAATGCCTATATCAATAATCAATTTGGGTCTTAGCAATTCTAGAACTCCCAATTCAAATCTGATTCACTCTCTCCATTGGAAGCACGCATTTCGTCTGCCTTTCTGTATTGAGTCTCTTCGTACGTAACAAAGCTTGGATGTTCGAGATTGTTGAGGTTTAGCAGCTTCTTAGTTCTGGAGATCACTCAGGTTGGTCTCTCTCCTTTCTCTGATTTTTTATTGTTTTACCTAAGTTTGATGGTATTTGGGTTGTAGGTGTGACTGTGTGTTCGAACATGTAGAATACAACGACATTCGGGAATTATTTATGAATGAAAGAATCAAGGACATTCAGCCGTGTATTTTTGATTTAGAAATGAAAGGTCTTATCCATTAAACTTTGAAGCATGGTTTTTTGGTGCTGCCATGCTAATATTTAAAATTGTAATCCACTTGCTAATACCCCTTTCAATAGCAAGAATATGACATCAAATGACGTAACTTGCAGAAATTTTGTTTGATAGAATTACACTTATGTCTTATGAGGTATATCTCCAGGCTTGAGAATTTTTGTTTTTGGAGTTGAATGTCAATTCGGCCATATAGCTATGTCTCCTTATTTACTCACCATTATGTTACGATGAATAAATTGGAAAACAATGTTGCCATAATGAGTTTCTTATTAGTCTACTTTGTTTTCTGTTTGTGCCTCTTCAGTTTGGGTCTTATGCATTTTAAAATTCTTTACCAAGTCTATGTCTATGCTCTTTCAGGACTTCAACACAAGAAATAGTTTGATGACTTCAGTGCTCATTAATCATGCTTTTGCCACATGCATTTTTGGGCCTTTTGTCCAAATTTTGGAAAAATATGTGACCTGTTTTATATATATTTCCTTTTTAAAGGGGAAGGGAAAGAAAGACTTAAATCCTTGACCTCACAAAAGCAAAACTTTCACAAGACAAGGAGCACCATTAGATCAAAAGCCCGATAAACCTGTTATAGGATTGTGTAACCATAGTTTAAAATTTAACCAAGTCAAGATGTATAATTAATTAATGTGATGAAGATTATTTGTCCATTGGTCTTTAGCTTGCCTAGAAGTTTCACAAGCCTTTTTGCAAGCCAAATAGATTCTAGCTTACTGTGTAGTGTAATTTCATCTATCTATTGCTTAAAAAGAATAATTTACAAATCTAAAAAACAACTAATGTTAACAAAAATTTTACATGGTCAATTAATTGCTTATATAGTTATTTGTCTTATACAAGAGATTTGGAGGCAGCCATGGAGACTTGGCGTTAGAAGCCATGATCAAATTAGTTACCAAGTACTGTTGTGGTAGCTTTTAAATGATATGTCAATGTATAATTTCAGGATTCCTAAACTAGAACTATAGGCTTTAAGCTTTGTACATGTTGGCGGCAACCAGAGGTTCTTGTGCAAATGCAAGATAGTAAATTTAGAATAATCTTATTGCATAATGTTACCATTGTTGAAAACCAAACCGCCTATTTACTGAAGGCTGTATAAAAGCCTTTAAAAATCTGATTTCTTGCAGAAGTGGCTGTCATCTTGGGTGATAAACGTCATAGACAGAAGGTATGATTGTATATAATAGATCTTGGCAGAAGGTATGAATTGTTAGCAATCCATTTTATACTCTATGCAGCAGCTCATTAATCTGGGAAGCTTTGATTGGAAAAAAAATTATAAGGTAAGGAGCAACTTAAATAGTGATGTTATTTACTGAATATTGAGCTGAATTTCTCTATGCCCTTTTTTGTTAGCTTAGTTTTTTTTTTTTTACGGATGACTTTGGGGATGAGTTGACAATGTTAAATCAACATAATGTAGTATCTTCTTGACTGTTGCAAACTTATTTATTTTCAATTCCTACTCTTTTTTGATCACATTTTCACTTCTTATTCGAACAAATTATATTTGTATGATATTTTTATATTGGACATACTATGAATAAACAAAAGACAAAAAATCATAGAAAGTATCATCTTTATGAATCCAGTAAAGTAAAGATGAGACAAAATTGTAAATTATAAATAGTGAAGAAATTAAAAGGTTCCATAATTTTTTTTACAACCTTGGCCAGTGTTTTTTGTCCTTTTATCCTCGAGTATCCATTTGTTGGCTTTGAAGTTTTATTTTGTCCCCTTTTTCCTCTTTTTTCTGTCTACAGGGGGTGGATGATGTCACTCTCTTAGGTTGAAGGGTACATAGTCAACTTTACCATGGGATATATAAGGATGAACCCGTTGCCGTGAAAATTATCAGGGTTCAAGATGATGACAAAAATTAAGACTTAGCAGCTAAAAAAGCTCAGTTAGAGAAAAAATTCAATAGGGAAGTCATTCTCTTGTGTTGACTCCACTATCAGAATCAGAATGTCATAAAGGTAATCGATTTTTTCTCGCCGCTTTCATATTTATGTGCTTCTGCCTTGTAGATCAATCAATATTTTCTCTTAATTTGTCGTGGAAGTCCAGTTGCTAGGAGTTAGCTCTGTTCCGGTTCCATATGTCTTGATACATTGTTAGTTATAACCTATGGATGCAATTCTTCTATGAAGAACTATTTAAATTATATGAAGTTGTTAATGCACTGGTAACTTCTAATTTGTTATGTTCTGTTTCCATGAAGCAGTTTGTAGTAGCATGCACAAAGCCAAACGTTTATTGTGTTATCACAGAATATATCTGAGGGGTCTTTGAGGGCATACTTGCACAAGCTTGAGCATAAATCTCTTTTAATCACTTTGGCTTTGGATATAGCTCATGAAATGGAGTACATACACTGGCAAGGTGTTATTCATAGGGACCTCAAACCTGAGAATATACTTATTAATGAAGAATTCCAACTAAAAGTGTGGAGGTATACTGTGATCTTTTGGCTGATGACCTAGGTACTTATCGTTGGATGCCACCTGAGATGATCAAACGCAAGTCCTATTGCCGTAAGGCTGATGTATACGGGTTTGCTGCAGTGAATAAGGTACCTTCCTCACTTTCATGTTTTTCTTTTCTTTTGTTTTTTTTTTTAAATAATTCTTCATAATTCATATCGTCTACTGACCCTCCTTAGTTCCCATAGTGGCAGTAGCTTGTGCACTCGTGTTAAGTTGTAGCCATATGTTTGTCACCCCCACACCTTAGTTTTGGGCATTTTCGGGAGGAGGATGGTAGTTAAACCTCTTTAAATTTACAAAATGAAAGAGTGGGAAGGGATTTACTGCATTCAACCAGGGGAAATCTGGACATGGTAAGTTTTCAAATATTATTCTGGTGAGTTTGGCTACTTGTTCTTCATAATCTTTTGGTGATTGATGATGTTCGACATTTTTTCTTTTAAGGGGAAAAATTCATTTTATCCCCTCGTAATTTGTGCCTTGAGCAGATGACCCCCCTGTCATTTGGAAATATGCATATAACCTCCCTATTGTTATGGACTAAACCGTAACTCTCACGTTTTCCGTCAAAAAAGACGGCAGTGTCCTGGACGCGCTCATTTGGCGATTGACGAAAGAAGAAATCAATTTCCCTCCAAAATAAATATACACAAATGTCCAAAATGCCCCTCTAATGCTATGATAAAAACTTCTATTTCCACCCAACAAACCATTGTATTGTTCAATCTTCGAATTGCACAACTGTGATTGGCTCCAAGTGTCAATCCAGAGTACTCATATGGCAAATTTGAAGGAACATTCAGCTGACCATTATCATTTCTTCCTCTACAAATCAAAAATCCAGTTGTGTTCAATCCACAGGCATGACTCCCACCAACAGCAATATTGCTCATCGGCATATTACCTTTTTTTTTTTTTAAGAAAAGAAAATTTTATTCCCAAAATTTCTGAAAATTACAATAAGCAAAGGAAAAACTCTAACAATATGAGGAGTTGGCTTTAAAACCAACTCTTATTACATTTTGAATATTCGGCTTAACACCACAGTTCAGCTGGGAGAGACACTGCCATAAAGTCATCGAGCTGAGGGCTAAAATGCAGTAAATCAATTGGGTGCCAGCTATGTAGAAGAGAAGAAAGCCGCAAGAATGAGGAATTTGAGCTGAGGGAAGATTGGGTAAAAATAGACTGCCATAAAAGCAATCAATCACCACCGAATACCAACCATCAGACCCAGATTCAGCGAACCAGTACAGAAGGAGGTACAGAGAATGAATCCACTCCTCCAAAGTATCTCAATTCAATGCCTGAAAACTCCTCAGCAGATTCAGATGAACCCGGAGACAATCAGCACCAGAGAAAAAAGAAGAAGATTAGGAGCCACCAATGGCTTTAAAAGCCAGCCCTTAAGTCATTCGAATTCACCCCTCACCAACACCATGAAACGCAAAAGAGATCAGGAGGGAGTAAGGAAAAACGAGCAGCAAGGGCCAAACAAGAAGGCCAAGGAAAGTCCAGAAATAACAACAGAAGCAAATGAATTACTACCCAAACAGATAACTCTACTAGAATTCATCAAAACTCCGCAAGAAAAACCCAACCCAACTGACAAAGATCGAATATTCGAAGACCCAATTGGCAACTGAACCGAAACGGCATCGCCTCTTCAGCATCTTGCATTTCGTGTACTATTTGTTACAGCGCAAATTTGAAAATCCCCAATAGATAGGTCTTGAAGTAGTACAAAATCGTTGTAATATAGCCTTTTGGGTTGAAAGGAGGAGTTCCAGCAAAGAAGGCTGAACCCACCAAACCTTATGCCGCAAAAAGTTTCGTAGCCACCGGCGATGAAGTCGAAGGAAATATCTGGGTAAATGGTGGTGACTCGACCGTTTCGAAAGCATTGAATTCTCTGGGTTTGTTGTCCGGCGACTATGCTACAAATGGTGATGGCCGAGCCGTAGCCCTAATTTCGAATGCTTCAAATCATCACGAATCATCACGACTATGCTTCAAATCATCACAAAATCAAAGTCCTAATTTCGAAAATACCAGAAAATCAAAGCCCTAAAATTTAGTAGGTTCAAGGGCTGGTAGAGAGAGAGAAAAGAAAGACTTCGTGTGTTCTTGGGTAGACGATATTTAGGGTTGAGTCTCTTGGGTAGATCACATATATATTTAAGGGTATTATAGTACTTTTACAATCACCGTTTAACGGAGTGAGAGTTGCAATTTAGTCCATAACAATAGGGATGTTATGTGCATATTTTCAAATGACAGGGGGGTCATCTGCTCAAGGCACAAACTACGAGGAGGTAAAATAGATTTTCCCCTTCTATTAAGCCATGTCTTCTTGCTGTTAGCCATATCCGTTCCCCTAATAGCTATGTTAGGATTGTGCCATTAGTGACTGGCTATTGAATGTGCGTGGAATGGTTATTGTATTTATTACTTCCTATTTAATTTCCAGAAGTATTAAAAAGAATTGTTTTCCCTTTTGGATATATATACCACATCATAACAAAGTTTAATCCTAAAGCAAGAAGCTGCATGATCCCTTAGCATCTCCGTTTCTCCACTGGTAATTGTAATAACTTCTCATGATTTGATATATGTGTGGGTGAATCATTTAGCAGATAATATTAGATTTTTTTTTTTTTGGTTCTCTCTCTTTTTTGGTCAATATTATTAGTAGATATTTTTCCTTCAGTTTGCAAATTAAAAAAAAATTAAAAGTTTTATATTATGTGATATCTGATAGCATTTGAGATTTTTCAGAATTTGAGACCAGCTTTCCCTTGGGACTGCCCTCCTGCCATGGGAGCTTTAATTGAGCAATGTTGGTCTTTGAAACCCAAGAAGAGGCCCGAGTTCTAGCATGTGGTGAAGGTAGTAAAGAAGTTTGAGTCTACACTTGCTCGTGATGGAACCATAGATCTGGTCCAAAACCAAACATATGTCATAATCATAAGAAAATGATTCTTTATTGGATTCAAAAGCTTGCTCCAACGCATCATGATAGCTTATCCATGCCTAAACCTAGATTTGCATGACTTTTCCCATTGAACTGGATTTGGTAGTTTCAACAGGTCACAATGTAATTAAAAAGGTTTCTTTCTCAAGCCTCTTTTAATGTATTCCTCATTTTGGCTTTTATGAAAATGTGACCCATTTATTGTTGCTCTGCATTAAGGTTAAAGTGATTTTCACTTGCATTACAATACACAACACGATTATTATTGTTTTACAGATCACTTCTAAAAATGTCTTAAGTAATTTGAAAAATACAACTCTACAAGTTCAACAAGTTAGTGAGAATGCTAGTTTATTCCTAACTCTCTGTCCTTGTGATAACTCTCTGTATATAACGATAGCATTCTCACTAACTCTGTAGTTTATTCCTTCGGTGAAAAAATAAACTTTGCTTATTAAGACTGCCTCTCTGTCTTAGGCAGTTGCAACACCAACAGCCACCTTGTGACAATACCTTAAAATTGTAGGAAGCCCAATGATAAGAGCAAACTATTTCCAAAGAAAAAGAACCATGCTGCCCATCATAATTTCATTTACATGTCTCCAAATCATGCCAAATGTGGCAAGCAGGCAAGGACATTTCTTGAAAGTTGAAACTAATATTTGATAATAAAAGAACATACCAAAATATTAAACTGAATTATTATACAAAATAAATTGAATGCATACACACCCACATGCAGTCACAAGCACTTGAACGCCACAATAACCTCATTTGAACTCCAACCATATATGTACTTACTTCCCATTCAATTATCTCAAAAACACTCAGCAAGACTGAAAAGAGAGAACATAACCATTGTTGATCAAAATATATTATCATCATTCACAGAATACTGAGTGACAAAAAAAAAAAAGCAATGCACAATCAACAATCAAGACACACTCCAATAATCCATTGCAATTTTCATTTTCAAAATATAAAATCTTTTGGAGATTCATTAATCAAAGAAAAATTTTATCTTTTTTTGTCTCTGTTAACCTATAAAATTTTTCTTGGCAATGGAACTGCTGAACTTATTTTCAGCTCCATGAGACACACAATCCCCCAAAAAGGCCCCATGGGATTTATGAATTTCAAACTTGATTTTTCTCGTACATATAATGCAGAATAGTAGTCAGTTGATAGATTAAGAAGGATACCAACGATAAATGACAGGACCAAATTGTCCCTTATAAGATATCAGACAACAATAAGTTTACAATTTTTTTTTTATCAAAAAAGTTTATAGTTAAAGAATAGTAGTTGTTGTGGGTTTTCTGCAAAATTTTATTATTTTCTGAACCCAAAAGTAAAAAAATTCTAACATCAACCAGCACCAAGAAGAGTAATAAATCAAGGAATCAGGCTATGCAAACATGCTTTTTTGACAATAGAAAAATACAGATCTATGTAAATCTATGCATATATATACAGATCTATGTATATATATATATATATATATATATATATATATAAATAAAGGGATTATACTTACCTTCACAGCGAAAGGAAGCTCCTTCTTCGTCGAGGTAAGTGGAGATAGAGAAGAGAAGAGGGGCTGAGCGAAGAGAATAGAGGAACTGATTCGTATGTGTCGTGTGAGGGCCAAACATATCACATATTTATACTATCGCATATGAAATGATATTTTATGGCTAACAGAACTCGCGTGGTTTGTGTTTCGCGTGTTTCTTGAAACAAAAATATTTTGTTCCCATTTTTTTGTCTTTGTCTCCAAAAAATTAATATAAAACAAAAACAAAAATAATATCCAAACATGTTTTTGTTTTCATTTTTGACAAAAATTGAAAACAAAAACACAAAACAGAAGACAAAGATTTTTTATTTTTTGTTTTTATTTTTATTTTTATGAATTAAACAACAAACCCCAAATCAGATGTATTAATTTGGGCAGTTATTTCGGTTTTTTTTTTTTACGAAATCCTTAAAAGTTTTAATTATGTTTACACAAAAAATTTCCATTCTAATTTGAGTTAATGTTCAATGTCGCAATATACAAACCTCAAATCATATTTTAGAGTTTAGACCTTACTGTTTTGTTACTTTTTAATTTTTTGTTAAATTTTTAAATGATATCCATCATATTTTAGATAGTATTTTAAATGTTATATAATACATAAAATTTATTTGAAAGTTTTGTGCAATGTTTCATTGTGTAATTGCTAGGTTTTAAGAAAATCAAATCATATAATTAGATGTCCTATTTTTGTTAAATTATGCTTTTTTCAACTACGTAAACATTGTTACTGTTTTACATCTTTGAATATGGATATCAATTTGTATTATTTGTTATATTAGAATGATGTAACAAAATTGCGGCAATTTCATGTAGCACTTTGTTGTAACTCTTTTAGAAATTAAAATAATGTCACTCTTTTAGAACCCATTAAGTTATAACTTTGTTGCTTAGGTAATCATTGTATTTGTTGAATAATTCATTAAAGATTTATGTTTACACAAATTATAAGCTACAACAATTACATTTTGATTTTATGTTCAATGTCGCAGTATACAACCCTCAAATAAAAAATCTCAAAACCCTCATATTTTAGATAGTGTTTTAAATGATAATTAATACATAAAATTCAATTCAATTTATGTTCAATGTTGCATTGTGTAATTGCTATGTTTTGAGTAAACTAAATCATATAATTAGATGTCCTAATTTAGTTAATTATGCATTTTTCCAACTCTGAAACATAGTTACTGTAATACATCTTTCAATATGGATAACAATTTGTACTATTTGTAAATTTAGTATGATGTAACACTATGGTATTGAAGATTATTTATATAACTACACTGTATACTGGTAACCTACTATTGATAATTCAAGATGATACAACATATATTAAATTTTTTCCATAAGCTTCAAATATGGCCAAGTGACAGCCTAGTAACACACTATAAAACAGTATTGATACATTGTATATTGGTCTTTATATTCAATTAATTTTGCGTGGAAAACTTTATACACATCGACAACATACAAAGGAAACGTTAAAATGCTACAGTTTCATGTAACATTTTGTTATAACTCTTTTAGATACTAAAATAATGTCACTGTTTAAGTTATAATGTCACTCTTATTAATGTCACTCTCGTAAAACACTTTAAGTTATAACTATGTTGTTTGGGTAATCGTTGTATTTGTTGAATAATTCATAAAGGATTTATGAAACTTAATCCACAGAAGTACAATGTATATGAACGACTAATTTAATGAATTGTATTCCTTTAATAGTCACAATTAAATAAAAAACAAATTGTGACTATTAAATTATCATTGAATAGAGATTATTGCTGCAATTTCATGTAACACTTTGTTGTAACTCTTTTAGAAATTAAAATAATGTCACTGTTTAATGTATAATGTCACTCTTTTAGAACCCATTAAGTTATAACTTTGTTTCTTGGATAATTATTGTATTTGTTGAATAATTCATTAAAGATTTATGTTTAAATACTGGAATACATAATCCCTTTGAATAAAAAATTAAAAAAAGGTTAAATAATGGTTTTGCTGGGTAAAGTTTAGTCTTCAAATCAAAGAAGTTTAACAAATGTTATTTGAAATAATTATGTGAACATGCATGACACCAACTGATTGTGTAATTAGAAAACACATAAAAAAAAAAAAAAAAAAGAACATGACTTGAGGACATACCAGAAAATTGATGAACCTCTTGAAGAAGACCGATGATGCTTATCGGACGTTGTATGAAAAACATAAATTTGAAAAATGAAGATATGAAAAAGCAAAAATATTGACTGCCAAAATTTTTGTAATCTTTTTAAAATTCAAATGTTTGATTTCCCATTAAAATAGGAAACCACTAATTCAATAAAAACAGAATAAAAAAAAAAGAAAAAGAAAAGTACTAGATATTGCCAAAAATAAGCAAAGGGCATTTAAGTACTACTAAAATATGAAAATTTAAAATTATATTTATCCAACAAATATTTTATAGAAAGTATACTTACAAACTTAAAAGTTTGGGCAATGAACTTTTCTAGGAATATTTTCAAAAAAATGTACTCCCCCCACAAATTTTCCCTAAATAAAAAAGTTGATTCCAGCTGCTTATAAACAATTCGATTCAATTACAA
>JAHQCQ010030334.1:0-12125 GCA_023539305.1 Ilex asprella | reverse complement strand
ATTTCACTCTTATGTGTCTTTAGTCTTTCATGCCACACACTTGGCTTTGCACTTGATTAGTATGCATAGCTTTCGCGGGAGCTTGTAAGTCAGTGAATCAAGTTTGATTGCATATGTATAGTCTAAGCAATGGAATCGATTATAGGTGAGACTAGAAAAACCTTCATCACACACTAGGTAGGTGTCTTTCAATGACTTACGAAAAAATCTCCAAAAATCTTAAATAAAATTACTTCTAAGTTGGGTAGATTGTCCACTTGTAGACCACAAGGTTATATGAGTCACCTTAGAATCTCATTCAATGGAGTGACTCCTAACCTACGTCGTTAGTGAAGTGGATGTAGCCAGTGTATATCGTGTGTTGCATGATCCATATCCGTGAGTTGTACCCGCCTCAGCCATCACCGATCCGATACCGCTACACAGTATGCGAATAACACGAGACTCAAGCGAATCGACATTGACTCGATCACGACTCGGAGATATCGGTTGAAATTGAAGTCGAATTGTATGACTTGAACCGAGTTGGACCAAGTCTAACCAAGTCATCAACACAACAGATCAATGTAAAAAACCCAAAAAAAACAAGGGGAGGAGAAGACGACAAATTCCACATGCAGATTCACAGACCCAAAGATGTAAAAACTAAAGTAGAAGAAATCAACAAACCCTAAAAAAAAAATTAAAAGGATTTGCAGAAAAACATCTAGATCATGTACATATAGCGAACTGCGAACCAACTCCAGTCCAGCCCGGCCCACCAAAGTCTCCCTCTCTCACTCAATCGTTCTCTCATTTTGTGCCTCTCTTTCTCACTCTCTAGTTTAGTTCCTCGTCGCCTGAGTAAGAGCGATTGAGTGAGAGGTGAAAAATTATTCTCACTTTATTTTATACTTTTTTCCTTTTTTTTTAGTTTAGTCAGAAGAGTTATATTATGTTAATTACACTTACAGTCCCTCTTTTTCCTTTTTCCCTATCAAATGACAAAAGGACTCAAAGGATTTTTTTTTGTCCCTAATGGTCCCAAATGCTTGTCCAAATTGAGAACAAAATATTGCACACGTTCAAAATGTTTATGCATGTGTTTTCATTGCACATTGCACATAAATGATGACAAATGTTTTTTCCTAGCGCCCTTATTATTTTTTTTTGTAATGATTAATGTGTTAAATAATGTATTTTGGGGATATAATACATGGATGATAATATTTACATTTATTACAATTTTTTTTTATTTTTTCAAAAAAATTTGAGCCTTTTACATAGCATTTTGAGCGTATCAACCAATACAGTGCCACAACGCCGCGACCAATGTGTCTCAATGGCCTCCGAGTCGAGGTCCAATACCGCGACTTTGAACCATGATTGTATATCTACTGTGAAACATGTTTAAAGTTGAAATATATGTTACAAGGAGATAATTTAGGAATATGATTTGGATGATTTCTGTTATTATTTGAATTTGATTTGATTATAGATAACACATAATTAGATTGTACATAATAATATGGATACTTACCTATATAGAAGATAACGTTGGATTTCCCGCGTGAATGTAAACTCTCTTCTATATAATGAAAGCAAAACCCTATTAAAAGAGTATTCAAACCAATTTGACATGGTATCAAAGCCCCTACTCTAATATACATCGCAGCGGTTTTAATCCTTCATGTGTGATAGGAAGAAATTTTTTTCTTCCTCTGTTTCAGCAAGTTCTATCTTGCACTTGGTGTGGCCGTTGTTTCCGTGGTAACCCACTTTGGGGGTTTAGTGTTTTGTGGGAGTTGACCTCATCTGTGGAGGTATTCGACTATTTCTATGGTGGCCGCGTGGAGTTCGGCGACTTCTGTGGTGCCCGATACTCTGTTCCAGAGCTGTTCTTTTCTCTCTCAGTGGTTGTTTGTGGTGGCTCGGTTGTTGTGGGCCTCTCGTCTCTCTCTGTGGTCGACGGTAGGTTCTGTGGTATTTGCAAGGTGGCCCGACGACTTCTATTGACATTGATGCTGCGTGGGTCTTCGATATCTCTCATTGCCGACACCTTCGTGCTGCTAAGTTTTGCATTATTGGGCCTTATTCCTTTTGGGCCTGACTTAGCCTTTGGGCAGTAATTGGATTTCTTTTGATTGTGTTCCTAAGTTTATTCCTTACTTTGTCGTGCTTGCTTGCTATTATTGGGCAAAACTTCTGTTATTTCCTAAATGACTTTCATCATGTCAGTCGAGCATTCTATTATTCGTTTCACTGAAAAGAATTTTCCTACATGGGAATTTCAGTTTAAGATGTTTTTAAAAGGAAAGAATTATTCAACCATACTGATAATTCTGTTCAAGTTCCTACTGCAGAAAAAGAACTTGCACAATGGGAGGTTAAGGATGCAAAGGTGATCTCTTGGCTACTGGGGACGCTTGAGCCCCATCTTGTGACCAATCTTTGTTGTTTTACTACAACTCAGGCTATGTGGAATTATCTCCATCGTATTTATCACCAACATCACAGTGCTCGAAAATTTCAATTCGAGTTGGAACTTAGCTCTTCTACTCAAGGTAATTTGACCATTGAACAATTTTATTCTGTTTTTATTAACCTCTGGAGCAAGTATTGTGCTATTGTTCATGCTAAGGTTCCCGAGGCGGCACTAGCGGCACTTCTTATAGATCATGCTGAGTGCCAACGTGACCAATTTTTTATGAAGCTTCGACCTGAATTTGAGCCTGTTCGCGCCAGTTTATTGAACCGTAATTCAATTCTTTCTTTGGATATTTGTTTAGGAGAGTTATTGCAAGAAAAGCATCAGTTATCCACTCAGATGGGCATGACTTCTAAGAAAATAGTTTCTGAGCTTGTGAAAATAATTTAGCCTATACAGCACAAGAAAGAAGGAAGAAAAAGTTACAGTGTTTCAATTGCAATGAGTTCGGTCACAGAGTTCGCAATTGTCCTAAGAAAGTTTGTAACTACTACAAGAAAAAGGGTCATTTCATCAAAGATTGTGGAGGGTGGCTTCAGAATCGCCAATCCCAAGCTTTTCTAGCTGTTGTTCAGTTATCTTCTTCTGTTGCACCTCCCACAGTAAGCCCTGATTCATCTGTTCTTCCACCAACAATGGTTCAGCAGATGATTGTGTCTGCTTTTACTGCTTTAGGCCTTCAAGGTACGCATATACAAACTCACTTTCTTCTTGGATTGTTGATTCGGGTGCTTCTAATCATATGACTGATACTGTGACGGGTCTTCATGGTGTTCGTAAGTATGGAGGAATGCAAAATATTCAAATTGCCAATGGCAGTACTCTTTCCATCACTGCTGTAAGTCATTTGGGCTCTTTTCGTAATATTTTTGTCTCCCCCGAACTATCTACCAATTTGATTTCTGTTGGACAATTGATAGATAATAATTGTGGCTGCCACTTTTCTTGTGGTGGTTGTCTTGTGCAGACGGTGATCGCGAAAGGGCCTAAAGTGGGACGTCTGTTTCCTTTATAGTTTTCCTTTCCTAATGTTATTTCCCTTTCTAGTACAGTTATGGCCAATAATAATGAAGTTTGGCATAATAAATTAGGTCATCATAATTCTGTTGTCTTAACTCACCTTTTGAAACATGGTTTACTCGGCAGTAAAGATTTGTTGTCCTTTTCTAATGTCTCTTTTGATTGTGCTTACTTGTCGTCTTGATAAAAGTAAAACTTTACCTTTTCCCGCGCATGGTAGTCGTGCTTCTACATGTTTTCAGATTGTACATACTGATGTTTGGAGTGTGAATCCTATTATTTCTCATGGTCAGTATCGTTATTTTGTGACATTTATCGATGATTATAGTCGATTCACCTGGATATATTTTCTCCGCTCTAAAACTGATGTATTTTCTCTCTTTTAAAAATTTGTAGCACTATGTAGTACTTGTATCAAAACCTTAAGCTCCGACTCAGGGGGAAGTACATGTCTCATTCCTTTCAGAATTATCTCCAACAAAAGGGAATTATTTCTCAGCATTCTTGTCCGTACACCCCTCAACAAAATGGAGTCGATGAGCATAAGAATCGTCATCTCTTAGATGCTGCTCGTACTCTATTAATTGATTCCTCTGTGCCTTATCGTTTTTGGGTGGAAGCTTTATCTACTTCTGTGTATCAAATCAACTGTTTGCCTACTCTTACTCCAAATTATGATTCTCCTTATTTTCGACTATTTGGCATAACTCCTGAGTATCACTCTCTTCATGCTTTTGGGGAGTGTTTGTTTGGTTCATCTGCCTCCCATTGATCGTCACAAGTTTGGCGCCCAGTCTGTTACATGTACATTTATGGGCTAAAGTCCTACTCATAAAGGATTTGTTTGTTATGATGCTCATGCAAACAAAATCCGGATCTCTTAAAATATGATTTTCTTTGAAAATCAATATCGCCTCTTCTAGACACTGATCGGCCACCTGATTCTGTGGTTCCTATGCCTCGACGCTCCACCCGAGTTACACAAGCACCGGATAGGTATGGTTTTCCTCATACCTCGCTTATTGTAACTCTCGATACTATTTATGTTCCTCACTCTTATGCCCAGGCTGCCTCCCAAGCATGTTGGCAGCAGGCCATGCAAGAAGAGATCTAGACTCTTCAAGACAATCACACTTGGGCTATTATGGCTTGTCCTATTGGTGTTAAACCGATTGGCTCTAAATGGGTGTACTCAGTTAAGTTTTGATCTGATGACACGTTGGATAAATATAAAGCTTGTCTTGTGGCTCTTGGGAATCGCCAAGAGTATGGTATTGATTATAATGAAACATTTGTCCCCGTTGCCAAGATGACTACTGTTCGCACTATTTTAGCACTTGCTACTTCGCAGGGATGGTCTCTCCGACAGATGGATGTGAAGAATGCTTTATTACATTGGGGACCTAAAGGAAGAAATCTATATGTCTCCAACTCCCGACATGTTTGACACACCTTCCTCAGAGGTTTGTTGGCTACGCCAATCCTTGTACGGATTGAAACAGGCTCCGCGCGCATGGTTTGATAAATTTCACTCTACCTTACTTGCCTTTCAATTTGTTCAGAGTCAGTTTGATTCCTCTCTCTTTATTCACAAGACTTCTGCAGAAATTGTGTTACTCCTGGTATATGCTGATGACATTGTTATTACTGGCTCTGATATTGAATTAATTCAGTAGCTACAACAGTATCTCAAGGCCTCTTTTCACATGAAAGATCTTGGTCTTTTGCAGTACTTTCTTGGCCTTGAGTTCTAGATTACTTCGTCTGGTACATTGTTACATCAGCACAAATACACACAGCAAGTGATTTCATTGGCTGGTCTCCAATCAGGTAACTCTGTTCTTACTCCATTGGAAGTAAATCTCAAGCTTTGTCGAGAGGAAGGCGAGCTTCTTTCAGATCCATCTTCGTATCGGCAGCTTGTTGGGAGTTTGAACTACTTGACGATTACTTGTCCTGACATTTCTTTTGTTGTGCAGCAAGTCAGTCAATTTATGCAACCCCCGACATCTTCATCTAGCTGTTGTCTGCCGTATTATCCAATATCTGATGGGCACCTCTTCACACGGGTTGTTATTTCCTAAGGAATCTTCCTTGCAATTGGTGGAATATAGTAATATTGATTGGGCTGGATGTGCGGATACTGACCGTTTTGTTACTGGATGGTACATGTTCTTAGGCAATGCACTCATTCCTTGGAAGAGTAAGAAATAAGGCAGAGTTTCCAAGTCCTCCACCAAGTCCGAGTATCATGCTATGTCTTCTGTTTGCTCTGAGATTAGGTGGCTTCGTCAGTTATTAGGAGAACTTGGCTTTCCTCAACTTCATTCCACTCCTCTTCATGCTGATAATACCAGTGCTATTCAGATTGTTATTAATTCCATTTTTCATGTGTACGAAACATATTGAAGTTGATTGTCATTCAATAAGAGAAGCCTTTCACAAACAAGTGATTACTTTTCCTCACATTTCCACCGAGCATCAAACTGTAGACATTTTCACCAAATCTCTTTCTCGACATCGGCATCAATTTTTGATCGACAAATTGATGATTTTTTATCACCCAGCATCAATTTGAGGGGGATGTTACAAAGAGATTACTTAGGAATATGATTTGGATGATTTCTGTTATTATTTGAATTTGATTTGATTATAGATAGCACATAATTAGATTGTACATAATAATAGTGATACTTACGTGTATAGAAGATAACGTTGGATTTCCAGCGTGAATGTAAACGCTCCTCTATATAATGAAAGCAAAACCCTATTGAAAGGGTATTCAAACCAATTTGACAATATATTGTATCTTGTATGATGTTACCGCTTAAATAGACTTATAGTATTAACATTGAGTGTATGAGCTCTTGATTAATGTTATAAATGGGGGGTTCCCAGTATCTGGAAAGTCAACTGCCTTTTAAACCAGTCAAGTTGAACAGTGGACTAGTTCTTGGTCTTAATTTACTGAGAATAGTAGCCAGCAGACATAGCTCGGAGCAAATGAAAAAAAAAAAGACTTTTTCACTCCTAACTCGACCAAGGAAGACATCAAGTTATTTTCCATATGATCCTTGTCAAGACATCAACAAGATTATCTCCAAACATAATGAAGAATATCCAATCGAAAACAGTAATAAGAGTTATTTGTTAGATCCATCCAGAGTGCAAACAAACATGGCACACAATAATCCATGATCTAAAATGCTCATACTTCTCTTCAACTCAATGAATTCAAACTCAAGTTCAAATAGGCAACAGTGTGCAGCTAAGATATATAGTGAAATGCAACTAAATCAAGATCTTGAAATGGCCAACATAAGAAATACAAGAAATACAAATATTCCAAGAAGTTAAGTAATAATTGAGGGATGGCAGGCTTAGTAAGAAGATAATATGGATATACCTCCAGAATGACTTTTCTTCCTGCTCCCTTAGAAGGCCGAGAAAGTATGCATCCAATTGTTAAGAAAGTCAATTATTGATAGTATTACCACAAACAAAGCCAAAAGACAAATTACGTTAACTTTCTCTACTCACAGAAAAGTAATGTCCCCATTCCTTGTCCAAATAGTGCCGATCCTTAAAGAACTGATGAAGAAATACGTAACCCAACTTTAGTCTTATCATAGGAACTAAATTAACAGCATTGGTGAAAATCAAGAATTGGGGACACAGTTCAAGAATTTAAAGTGGACAAGCCAATCTCATGCACACGACCAAGCCAATTGCGAAGCTCTTCTAAAAGACCAAGTGACAAAATATATCAATGGGTTAACAAACACAAAAACAGGAAATGAAGTAGATGTTGCAGTGGCTGCAAAAAAAAAAAAACTGACTCTGTCTTGATGTCGTTTGTAGAAGACATCCCAATACTTCTTAGCATCTTTTTCATACTTTTCTGCCAAACAATAGCGCAAGATTAGAATAATAGTATCTGTTGTGTCCATACGTGTGTCTATGTACACACACACACACACACACACAGAGAAAGAGAAGGAGAGACCTCTCCAAAAAGGGGTTATTTCACCATTCAATGTAGAATATATTTGTAAATCTGGCAGCAGCAGTTGCTTTTGCTCCATAGTGTCTTGTTCCAATTCCAATGCCATTGCCTATGCCACCATTTGCAAATAAAATTCATGGACAAAATTATGCTGATATTGGAATCTTCATAGCTACTTGTAACAGGCTTAACTGTTATTATTAAGACGTACTATTATAAATATAAATGTTTAGGAGCTGCAGTGCAGTGGTAAAGAGATTCCTAAATTGGGATTTGGCTGCTCCTTATACAAAAGGTGGAATTCTACGATGACTTACGTAAATGATCCATGATTGATATGCCCAAATATTACCTACACACATACACAGTGAATTTCATTCTTGATTTAAAGTACCAAATCAGATGTGCAAGGCATTTCCCATTTGTTTGTTTGAAAATATATCATTAGTTTCTTAAATGTTCAACTATAATGTAAAAGATAGCAGAAGCTGCTAAGTTGGACTTTTATTTCTGCCAAGAATGATAAACTGGCCAATTCAGCAGTAAAAACATGGGCGAAGCCAGAGGAGGGTATGAGGAGCCACAGTTCACCCAAACGTTTAAAAACGCCTGCTTTATTCATATATATTTGAAATATAAACCATGCACAAATGAAAAGGCTGGCCCCTCCAAAAAATTCAGTTCAACAGTAGCCCTCCAAATCCTCTTGTAGATGCTAAAAATAAAATAGGACAACCAATTAAAATATAACGCATACGCAGTATATTTATATGAGGCTAATCTAAGTTTAAAGCAAATTTGTTGTACTTAACAATTTTTATTGTTTTTTGTTAGATATATAGTAACAGAAGGTTATCTCGAGTAACGGAAGGTAACCTCAAGTAACAGCCATTAACATATCCTTTTAAGGTCTCGTAAGACATATCATTATCAGCTTAAAGCCAAAAAGAAAGAGGAGAAACGTATCAAGAGAAAGAATAGGGCATGAGTAACATGGGGCTCAAGAAAGGTTTAGTGAGTTCCAGGTTCTCTTCTTTATTTCGTCCTGTGCTCCATTACATACACATTACCTGTTTTCCACTCTTTTTCCTAGGTTTTTTTTTTCTTATGATTTCCCACCACTTTACTTTTCTTTTCTTTCTTTTTTCTCAATAAGGACATGTATGTTGACATATTTAAATTGGAAGAATCTGGTGGGCCGATCAAACTTAACCAATCATATGTGACGTGAGAATCCCAAGCAAGTGGCTGCCTGGCGATAATCGAACTGAATCCTACTTGGGCAGGGAGTATGTTCTTTATAATTTAAAAGAGAAAAACCTTAGCGAGTCATTGGACTGCTCCTTCTAAAAAAACGACCAAAAACCTACATGGACGGCATAATGGGAAACCAAAGTGGACACAAATGGGAATAGATGTTCTAGTGGAAGACACAAGATACAAGTTACACTTTTGCATACAAAATTAAGTAATCCAATTAAAACCCTAAAAACTCAAAGAGAACAGAGGTGAGTCAACACCAAACATGATATAATTTGGCATGCAATTCGTTTAATTTTGCCATGGTATAGCAACAGTCTGTCATCATCTCATTCATGGGATGAAACAAATAAAATAATGAGCTAAGGAAACTGTGGAAAACAAAATAAACTGAAGGTTTATTAAATTGGCATAGTTCAGAGATCAAGTAAAAGATTTGGCACTCAGCTTGGAGAGAGAGACCAAAGTCGTGCGCATTGAGAAAATACAGTTGGCACATTGGGAAATACAGAGCGAGAGATAAGAAAGAACCTCAGTCCCTCAGCTCACGACTTCGATAAGACCGTGTTCGAATGCACATCAATGACGCTCCTATTGAAGGCACTGGCGAAGCAGTTGTGGACTGGACAAGGCTACAAAAAAGTAAGTTCAATGTCAGGTACACAAAGATTTATTAAATTATGCACAATATTTGACTCGGCAATAAATCTCAGCTAAGGTTTCAACATTTGTTTACACCGAATTGGTTTCTTTAGACCTGGATAGTTGAGAATTGAGTGTAGATCTTGATGGTTCTGGTTCGGCTAGGTAGTGGTGGTGGTTGTGGGGTGGACTTGATTAACGTTCAGAAAATATGGTGGCTAGGCCGTCTTGAGAAGAGAGATAAAAAGCTAGGAAGTATCAGAGTGTATTTGGATAATCGACGATGATAAAAATTGATTGAATTTTTTGTGTCCTAACTCATCCCAACTAAATCCACTCAGACACTTAATTGGATGGATTTTATACGTTATTCAATTCAAATTATTGTTTGGCAAGGAATAATTGAATTAGATGGATCTCACCTTAGCTTTTGTAGATACTTACCATTCTACCTACAGACATATCTAATTCAAGAAATACCACTACCCAAATCCACCACAACAAGCAACTCATCCCTACCTAATAAGAAAAGTAAAAATTGGGGTACGTCCTCTTAAATAGACTTATAATGAATTGAGTCCGTCAAGAAAACTTATTTGATGATAAGTTCATTTTTTTATATTACTCATAAGTACTTAAGTCCACTATTTTTTTAAATCTCCAAAATACCATTAACAGTATTATTGTGTTCAATTATAGAATCTTTAAAGATCTTGAAAGTTACTTTAAATTAATTTCTTAAATTATAAATTATTATTCCTTAATTTACACATAAATTAAAATTCAAATTTATACTCTATCTGGTTAAAAGAAAACCCTCTCATTCAATAACAAATGCAAACATTCACAATAACAATTGCAAGCCGTAATATAATATCTATTTTTTTCTTCAAAGTAACATCAAATTTGTATGCACAATAACACAATAAATTTAACAAAACTCAGGAGAATATATGTTGCACAGTAACATTAACTAGATTTTTTTTGCACAGTAACATCAATGAAATATTTTTTCCTTCACAGTAACAATAATTTTTCCTTACTTTTCACAAAATACGGTCCACAAATCGAAAAATTACATTATTTAGAGTAGTAACACATAATCGTCAATTGAATTCGGACACTCATCACCACTTGTGAATGTCAAGACATCAAATATGTAAAAATAATTTTTCTTTTCCCTCATAATAACATCAACTTTTTCCACAAGTAGCATAATCAAGAATTTTTTGATTGTATTGCACAGTAAAAGATCCAAAAATTTGAAATCTATATCATTTAATTTAGTAACAATGAATCACATTTTGAAATTAGGAATGCAAAAAACAATGAAAATTTTGACGTTACTGTGAAAAAAAATATCTCGTTAATGTTACTTTGCAACATATATTCTCCTAAGTTTTGTTAAAGTTATTGTGTTACTGTGCATAAAAATTAGATGTTACTGTGAAGAAAAAAATAGATGTTATATTACGGTTTGCAATTATTATTGTGAAGGTTTGCATTTGTTATTGAATGAGAGGATCTTCTTTTAACGAGGAAGAGTATAAATTTGAATTTTAATTTAGGAGTAAATTAAGGAATAATAATTTATAATTTAAGAAATTAATTTAAAGTAGCTTTCAAGATCTTTAAAGATTCTATAATTGAATACAATAATACTTTTAAGGGTACTTTTGATATTTAAAAAAATAGTGGACTTAAGTACTTATTAGTAATATAAAAAACGAACTTATCATCAAATAAGTTTTCTTGATGGACTCAAGTCATTATAAGAAGTCTATTTAAGAAGACTTACCCCAATTTTTACTTTTCTTATTGGGTAGGAATGGGTTGCTTGCTGTGGTGGATTTGGGGAGTGGTTTTTCTTGAATTAGATATGTCAATGGATACAATGATAAATATCTATAAAAGTAAAGGTGGGACCCATCTAATTCAATTATTCCTTGCCAAACATAAATTTGAATTGAATAACATACAAAATCCATTCAATTAAGTGTCTGAGTGGAGTTAGTTGGGATGAGTTAGAACACAAAAAATTCAGTCAATTTTTATCATCGTCAATTATTCAAATACACCCTGATACTTCCTCACTTTTTATCTCTCTTCTCAAGACGGCCTAGCCACCATATTTTCTGAACGTTAATCAAGTCCACCCCACAACCACCACCTCCACCACCACTACTTGGCCAAACCAGAACCATCAAGATCTACACTCAATTCTCAACTATCCAGGTCTGATGAAACCAATTCAGTGTGAACAAATGTTGAAACCTTAGCTGAAATCTATTGTTGAGTCAAATATTGTGCATAATTTAATAAATCTGTGTACCTGGCATTGGACTTACTTTTTTGTAGCCTTGTCTGATCCACAACTACTTCGCCGGTGTCTTCAATAGGAGCGCCATTGACGTGCATTCAAACGCGGTCTTATCGAAGTCGTGAGCCGCGGGACTGAGGTTCTTTCTTATCTCTCGCTCTGTATTTCCCAATGCACCAACTGTATTTTCTCAAAACGCACAACTATGGTCTCTCTCTCCATGCTGAGTGCCACATCTTTTACTTGATCTTCGAACTATGTCAATTTAATAAACTTTCAGTTTATTTTGCTTTCCACAGTTTCCTTACCTCGTTATTTTATTTGTTTCATCCCATGAATGAGATGATGACAGACTGCTGCTATACCATGGAGCTTCACCTATAAATAAAACAATTACAAATTCAGATGGT
>JAHQCQ010030333.1:0-12130 GCA_023539305.1 Ilex asprella | reverse complement strand
ATTTCACTCTTATGTGTCTTTAGTCTTTCATGCCACACACTTGGCTTTGCACTTGATTAGTATGCATAGCTTTCGCGGGAGCTTGTAAGTCAGTGAATCAAGTTTGATTGCATATGTATAGTCTAAGCAATGGAATCGATTATAGGTGAGACTAGAAAAACCTTCATCACACACTAGGTAGGTGTCTTTCAATGACTTACGAAAAAATCTCCAAAAATCTTAAATAAAATTACTTCTAAGTTGGGTAGATTGTCCATTTGTAGACCACAAGGTTATATGAGTCACCTTAGAATCTCATTCAATGGAGTGACTCCTAACCTACGTCGTTAGTGAAGTGGATGTAGCCAGTGTATATCGTGTGTTGCATGATCCATATCCGTGAGTTGTACCCGCCTCAGCCATCACCGATTCGATACCGCTACACAGAATGCGAATAACACGAGACTCAAGCGAATCGACATTGACTCGATCACGACTCGGAGATATCGGTTGAAATTGAAGTCGAATTGTATGACTTGAACCGAGTTGGACCAAGTCTAACCAAGTCATCAACACAACAGATCAATGTAAAAAACCCAAAAAAAACAAGGGGAAGAGAAGACGACAAATTCCACATGCAGATTCACAGACCCAAAGATGTAAAAACTAAAGTAGAAGAAATCAACAAACCCTAAAAAAAAAATTAAAAGGATTTGCAGAAAAACATCTAGATCATGTACATATAGCGAACTGCGAACCAACTCCAGTCCAGCCCTGCCCACCAAAGTCTCCCTCTCTCACTCAATCGTTCTCTCATTTTGTGCCTCTCTTTCTCACTCTCTAGTTTAGTTCCTCGTCGCCTGAGTAAGAGCGATTGAGTGAGAGGTGAAAAATTATTCTCACTTTATTTTATACTTTTTTCCTTTTTTTTTTAGTTTAGTCAGAAGAGTTATATTATGTTAATTACACTTACAGTCCCTCTTTTTCCTTTTTCCCTATCAAATGACAAAAGGACTCAAAGGATTTTTTTTTGTCCCTAATGGTCCCAAATGCTTGTCCAAATTAAGAACAAAATATTGCATACGTTCAAAATGTTTATGCATGTGTTTTCATTGCACATTACACATAAATGATGACAAATGTTTTTTCCTAGCGCCCTTATTATTTTTTTTTTGTAATGATTAATGTGTTAAATAATGTATTTTGGGGATATAATACATGGATGATAATATTTACATTTATTACAATTTTTTTTTTATTTTTTCAAAAAAATTTGAGCCTTTTACATAGCATTTTGAGCGTATCAACCAATACAGTGCCACAACGCCGCGACCGATGTGTCTCAATGGCCTCCGAGTCGAGATCCAATACCGCGACTTTGAACCATGATTGTATATCTACAGTGAAACATGTTTAAAGTTGAAATATATGTTACAAGGAGATAATTTAGGAATATGATTTGGATGATTTCTGTTATTATTTGAATTTGATTTGATTATAGATAACACATAATTAGATTGTACATAATAATATGGATACTTACCTATATAGAAGATAACGTTGGATTTCCCGCGTGAATGTAAACTCTCTTCTATATAATGAAAGCAAAACCCTATTGAAAGAGTATTCAAACCAATTTGACATGGTATCAGAGCCCCTACTCTAATATACATCGCTGCGGTTTTAATCCTTCATGTGTGATAGGAAGAAATTTTTTTCTTCCTCTGTTTCAGCAAGTTCTATCTTGCACTTGGTGTGGCCGTTGTTTCCGTGGTAACCCACTTTGGGGGTTTAGTGTTTTGTGGGAGTTGACCTCATCTGTGGAGGTATTCGACTATTTCTATGGTGGCCGCGTGGAGTTCGGCGACTTCTGTGGTGCCCGATACTCTGTTCCAGAGCTGTTCTTTTCTCTCTCAGTGGTTGTTTGTGGTGGCTCGGTTGTTGTGGGCCTCTCGTCTCTCTCTGTGGTCGACGGTAGGTTCTGTGGTATTTGCAAGGTGGCCCGACGACTTCTATTGACATCGATGCTGCGTGGGTCTTCGATATCTCTCATTGCCGACACCTTCGTGCTGCTAAGTTTTGCATTATTGGGCCTTATTCCTTTTGGGCCTGACTTAGCCTTTGGGCAGTAATTCGATTTCTTTTGATTGTGTTCCTAAGTTTATTCCTTACTTTGTCGTGCTTGCTTGCTATTATTGGGCAAAACTTCTGTTATTTCCTAAATGACTTTCATCATGTCAGTCGAGCATTCTATTATTCGTTTCACTGAAAAGAATTTTCCTACATGGGAATTTCAGTTTAAGATGTTTTTAAAAGGAAAGAATTATTCAACCATACTGATAATTCTGTTCAAGTTCCTACTGCAGAAAAAGAACTTGCACGATGGGAGGTTAAGGATGCAAAGGTGATCTCTTGGCTACTGGGGACGCTTGAGCCCCATCTTGTGACCAATCTTTGTTGTTTTACTACGACTCAGGCTATGTGGAATTATCTCCATCGTATTTATCACCAACATCACAGTGCTTGAAAATTTCAATTCGAGTTGGAACTTAGCTCTTCTACTCAAGGTAATTTGACCATTGAACAATTTTATTCTGTTTTTATTAACCTCTGGAGCAAGTATTGTGCTATTGTTCATGCTAAGGTTCCCGAGGCGGCACTAGCGGCACTTCTTATAGATCATGCTGAGTGCCAACGTGACCAATTTTTTATGAAGCTTCGACCTGAATTTGAGCCTGTCCGCGCCAGTTTATTGAACCGTAATTCAGTTCTTTCTTTGGATATTTGTTTAGGAGAGTTATTGCAAGAAAAGCATCAGTTATCCACTCAGATGGGCATGACTTCTAAGAAAATAGTTTCTGAGCTTGTGAAAATAATTTAGCCTATACAGCACAAGAAAGAAGGAAGAAAAAGTTACAGTGTTTCAATTGCAATGAGTTCGGTCACAGAGTTCGCAATTGTCCTAAGAAAGTTTGTAACTACTACAAGAAAAAGGGTCATTTCATCAAAGATTGTGGAGGGTGGCTTCAGAATCGCCAATCCCAAGCTTTTCTGGCTATTGTTCAGTTATCTTCTTCTGTTGCACCTCCCACAGTAAGCCCTGATTCATCTGTTCTTCCACCAACAATGGTTCAGCAGATGATTGTGTCTGCTTTTACTGCTTTAGGCCTTCAAGGTACGCATATACAAACTCACTTTCTTCTTGGATTGTTGATTCGGGTGCTTCTAATCATATGACTGATACTGTGACGGGTCTTCATGGTGTTCGTAAGTATGGAGGAATGCAAAATATTCAAATTGCCAATGGCAGTACTCTTTCCATCACTGCTGTCAGTCATTTGGGCTCTTTTCGTAATATTTTTGTCTCCCCCGGACTATCTACCAATTTGATTTCTGTTAGACAATTGATAGATAATAATTGTGGCAGTCACTTTTCTTGTGGTGGTTGTCTTGTGCAGACGGTGATCGCGAAAGGGCCTAAAGTGGGACGTCTGTTTCCTTTATAGTTTTCCTTTCCTAATGTTATTTCCCTTTCTTGTACAGTTATGGCCAATAATAATGAAGTTTGGCATAAGAAATTAGGTCATCCTAATTCTGTTGTCTTAACTCACCTTTTGAAACATGGTTTACTCGGCAACAAAGATTTGTTGTCCTTTTCTAATGTCTCTTTTGATTGTGCTTACTTGTCGTCTTGATAAAAGTAAAACTTTACCTTTTCCCGCGCATGGTAGTCGTGCTTCTACATGTTTTCAGATTGTACATACTGATGTTTGGAGTGTGAATCCTATTATTTCTCATGGTCAATATCGTTATTTTGTGACATTTATCGATGATTATAGTCGATTCACCTGGATATATTTTCTCCGCTCTAAAACTGATGTATTTTCTCTCTTTTAAAAATTTGTAGCACTATGTAGTACTTGTATCAAAACCTTAAGCTCCGACTCAGGGGGAAGTACATGTCTCATTCCTTTCAGAATTATCTCCAACAAAAGGGAATTATTTCTCAGCATTCTTGTCCGTACGCCCCTCAACAAAATGGAGTCGATGAGCATAAGAATCGTCATCTCTTAGATGCTGCTCGTACTCTATTAATTGATTCCTCTGTGCCTTCTCGTTTTTGGGTGGAAGCTTTATCTACTTCTGTGTATCAAATCAACTGTTTGCCTACTCTTACTCCAAATTATGATTCTCCTTATTTTCGACTATTTGGCATAACTCCTGAGTATCACTCTCTTCATGCTTTTGGGGAGTGTTTGTTTGGTTCATCTGCCTCCCATTGATCGTCACAAGTTTGGCGCCCAGTCTGTTACATGTACATTTATGGGCTGAAGTCCTACTCATAAAGGATTTGTTTGTTATGATGCTCATGCAAACAAAATCCGGATCTCTTAAAATATGATTTTCTTTGAAAATCAATATCGCCTCTTCTAGACACTGATCGGCCACCTGATTCTGTGGTTCCTATGCCTCGACGCTCCACCCGAGTTACACAAGCACCGGATAGGTATGGTTTTCCTCATACCTCGCTTATTGTAACTCTCGATACTATTTATGTTCCTCACTCTTATGCCCAGGCAGCCTCCCAAGCATGTTGGCAGCAGGCCATGCAAGAAGAGATCTAGACTCTTCAAGACAATCACACTTGGGCTATTATGGCTTGTCCTATTGGTGTTAAACCGATTGGCTCTAAATGGGTGTACTCAGTTAAGTTTTGATCTGATGACACGTTGGATAAATATAAAGCTTGTCTTGTGGCTCTTGGGAATCGCCAAGAGTATGGTATTGATTATAATGAAACATTTGTCCCCGTTGCCAAGAAGACTACTGTTCGCACTATTTTAGCACTTGCTACTTCGCAGGGATGGTCTCTCCGACAGATGGATGTGAAGAATGCTTTATTACATTGGGGACCTAAAGGAAGAAATCTATATGTCTCCAACTCCCGACATGTTTGACACACCTTCCTCAGAGGTTTGTCGGCTACGCCAATCCTTGTACGGATTGAAACAGGCTCCGCGCGCATGGTTTGATAAATTTCACTCTACCTTACTTGCCTTTCAATTTGTTCAGAGTCAGTTTGATTCCTCTCTCTTTATTCACAAGACTTCTGCAGGAATTGTGTTACTCCTGGTATATGCTGATGACATTGTTATTACTGGCTCTGATATTGAATTAATTCAGTAGCTACAACCGTATCTCAAGGCCTCTTTTCACATGAAAGATCTTGGTCTTTTGCAGTACTTTCTTGGCCTTGAGTTCTAGATTACTTCGTCTGGTACATTGTTACATCAGCACAAATACACACAGCAAGTGATTTCATTGGCTGGTCTCCAATCAGGTAACTCTGTTCTTACTCCATTGGAAGTAAATCTCAAGCTTTGTCGAGAGGAAGGCGAGCTTCTTTCAGATCCATCTTCGTATCGACAGCTTGTTGGGAGTTTGAACTACTTGACGATTACTTGTCCTGACATTTCTTTTGTTGTGCAGCAAGTCAATCAATTTATGCAACCCCCGACATCTTCATCTAGCTGTTGTCCGCCGTATTATCCAATATCTGATGGGCACCTCTTCACACGGGTTGTTATTTCCTAAGGAATCTTCCTTGCAGTTGGTGGAATATAGTAATGTTGATTGGGCTGGATGTGCGGATACTGACCGTTTTGTTACTGGATGGTACATGTTCTTAGGCAATGCACTCATTCCTTGGAAGAGTAAGAAATAAGGCAGAGTTTCCAAGTCCTCCACCAAGTCCGAGTATCATGCTATGTCTTCTGTTTGCTCTGAGATCAGGTGGCTTCGTCAGTTATTAGGAGAACTTGGCTTTCCTCAACTTCATTCCACTCCTCTTCATGCTGATAATACCAGTGCTATTCAGATTGTTATTAATCCCATTTTTCATGAGTGTATGAAACATATTGAAGTTGATTGTCATTCAATAAGAGAAGCCTTTCACAAACAAGTGATTACTTTTCCTCACATTTCCACCGAGCATCAAACTGTAGACATTTTCACCAAATCTCTTTCTCGACATCGGCATCAATTTTTGATCGACAAATTGATGATTTTTTATCACCCAGCATCAATTTGAGGGGGATGTTACAAAGAGATTATTTAGGAATATGATTTGGATGATTTCTGTTATTATTTGAATTTGATTTGATTATAGATAGCACATAATTAGATTGTACATAATAATAGTGATACTTACGTGTATAGAAGATAACGTTGGATTTCCAGCGTGAATGTAAACGCTCCTCTATATAATGAAAGCAAAACCCTATTGAAAGGGTATTCAAACCAATTTGACAATATATTGTATCTTGTATGATGTTACCGCTTAAATAGACTTATAGTATTAACATTGAGTGTATGAGCTCTTGATTAATGTTATAAATGGGGGGTTCCCAGTATCTGGAAAGTCAACTGCCTTTTAAACCAGTCAAGTTGAACAGTGTACTAGTTCTTGGTCTTAATTTACTGAGAATAGTAGCCAGCAGACATAGCTCGGAGCAAATGAAAAAAAAAAAGACTTTTTCACTCCTAACTCGACCAAGGAAGACATCAAGTTATTTTCCATATGATCCTTGTCAAGACATCAACAAGATTATCTCCAAACATAATGAAGAATATCCAATCGAAAACAGTAATAAGAGTTATTTGTTAGATCCATCCAGAGTGCAAACAAACATGGCACACAATAATCCATGATCTAAAATGCTCATACTTCTCTTCAACTCAATGAATTCAAACTCAAGTTCAAATAGGCAACACTGTGCAGCTAAGATATATAGTGAAATGCAACTAAATCAAGATCTTGAAATGGCCAACATAAGAAATACAAGAAATACAAATATTCCAAGAAGTTAAGTAATAATTGAGGGATGGCAGGCTTAGTAAGAAGATAATATGGATATACCTCCAGAATGACTTTTCTTCCTGCTCCCTTAGAAGGCCGAGAAAGTATGCATCCAATTGTTAAGAAAGTCAATTATTGATAGTATTACCACAAACAAAGCCAAAAGACAAATTACATTAACTTTCTCTACTCACAGAAAAGTAATGTCCCCATTCCTTGTCCAAATAGTGCCGATCCTTAAAGAACTGATGAAGAAATACGTAACCCAACTTTAGTCTTATCATAGGAACTAAATTAACAGCATTGGTGAAAATCAAGAATTGGGGACACAGTTCAAGAATTTAAAGTGGACAAGCCAATCTCATGCACACGACCAAGCCAATTGCGAAGCTCTTCTAAAAGACCAAGTGACAAAATATATCAATGGGTTAACAAACACAAAAACAGGAAATGAAGTAGATGTTGCAGTGGCTGCAAAAAAAAAAAAACTGACTCTGTCTTGATGTCGTTTGTAGAAGACATCCCAATACTTCTTAGCATCTTTTTCATACTTTTCTGCCAAACAATAGCGCAAGATTAGAATAATAGTATCTGTTGTGTCCATACGTGTGTCTATGTACACACACACACACACACACACAGAGAAAGAGAAGGAGAGACCTCTCCAAAAAGGGGTTATTTCACCATTCAATGTAGAATATATTTGTAAATCTGGCAGCAGCAGTTGCTTTTGCTCCATAGTGTCTTGTTCCAATTCCAATGCCATTGCCTATGCCACCATTTGCAAATAAAATTCATGGACAAAATTATGCTGATATTGGAATCTTCATAGCTACTTGTAACAGGCTTAACTGTTATTATTAAGACGTACTATTATAAATATAAATGTTTAGGAGCTGCAGTGCAGTGGTAAAGAGATTCCTAAATTGGGATTTGGCTGCTCCTTATACAAAAGGTGGAATTCTACGATGACTTACGTAAATGATCCATGATTGATATGCCCAAATATTACCTACACACATACACAGTGAATTTCATTCTTGATTTAAAGTACCAAATCAGATGTGCAAGGCATTTCCCATTTGTTTGTTTGAAAATATATCATTAGTTTCTTAAATGTTCAACTATAATGTAAAAGATAGCAGAAGCTGCTAAGTTGGACTTTTATTTCTGCCAAGAATGATAAACTGGCCAATTCAGCAGTAAAAACATGGGCGAAGCCAGAGGAGGGTATGAGGAGCCACAGTTCACCCAAACGTTTAAAAACGCCTGCTTTATTCATATATATTTGAAATATAAACCATGCACAAATGAAAAGGCTGGCCCCTCCAAAAAATTCAGTTCAACAGTAGCCCTCCAAATCCTCTTGTAGATGCTAAAAATAAAATAGGACAACCAATTAAAATATAACGCATACGCAGTATATTTATATGAGGCTAATCTAAGTTTAAAGCAAATTTGCTGTACTTAACAATTTTTATTGTTTTTTGTTAGATATATAGTAACAGAAGGTTATCTCGAGTAACGGAAGGTAACCTCAAGTAACAGCCATTAACATATCCTTTTAAGGTCTCGTAAGACATATCATTATCAGCTTAAAGCCAAAAAGAAAGAGGAGAAACGTATCCAGAGAAAGAATAGGGCATGAGTAACATGGGGCTCAAGAAAGGTTTAGTGAGTTCCAGGTTCTCTTCTTTATTTCGTCCTGTGCTCCATTACATACACATTACCTATTTTCCACTTTTTTTCCTAGGTTTTATTTTTCTTATGATTTCCCACCACTTTACTTTTCTTTTCTTTCTTTTTTCTCAATAAGGACATGTATGTTGACATATTTAAATTGGAAGAATCTGGTGGGCCGATCAAACTTAACCAATCATATGTGACGTGGGAATCCCAAGCAAGTGGCTGCCTGGCGATAATCGAACTGAATCCTACTTGGGCAGGGAGTATGTTCTTTATAATTTAAAAGAGAAAAACCTTAGCGAGTCATTGGACTGCTCCTTCTAAAAAAACGACCAAAAACCTACATGGACGGCATAATGGGAAACCAAAGTGGACACAAATGGGAATAGATGTTCTAGTGGAAGACACAAGATACAAGTTACACTTTTGCATACAAAATTAAGTAATCCAATTAAAACCCTAAAAACTCAAAGAGAACAGAGGTGAGTCAACACCAAACATGATATAATTTGGCATGCAATTCGTTTAATTTTGCCATGGTATAGCAACAGTCTGTCATCATCTCATTCATGGGATGAAACAAATAAAATAATGAGCTAATGAAACTGTGGAAAACAAAATAAACTGAAGGTTTATTAAATTGGCATAGTTCAGAGATCAAGTAAAAGATTTGGCACTCAGCTTGGAGAGAGAGACCAAAGTCGTGCGCATTGAGAAAATACAGTTGGCAAATTGAGAAATACAGAGCGAGAGATAAGAAAGAACCTCAGTCCCGCAGCTCACGACTTCGATAAGACCGTGTTCGAATGCACATCAATGGCGCTCCTATTGAAGGCACTGGCGAAGCAGTTGTGGACCGGACAAGGCTACAAAAAAGTAAGTTCAATGTCAGGTACACAAAGATTTATTAAATTATGCACAATATTTGACTCGGCAATAAATCTCAGCTAAGGTTTCAACATTTGTTCACACCGAATTGGTTTCTTTAGACCTGGATAGTTGAGAATTGAGTGTAGATCTTGATGGTTCTGGTTCGGCTAGGTAGTGGTGGTGGTTGTGGGGTGGACTTGATTAACGTTCAGAAAATATGGTGGCTAGGCCGTCTTGAGAAGAGAGATAAAAAGCTAGGAAGTATCAGAGTGTATTTGGATAATCGACGATGATAAAAATTGATTGAATTTTTTGTGTCCTAACTCATCCCAACTAAATCCACTCAGACACTTAATTGGATGGATTTTATACGTTATTCAATTCAAATTATTGTTTGGCAAGGAATAATTGAATTAGATGGATCTCACCTTAGCTTTTGTAGATACTTACCATTCTACCTACAGACATATCTAATTCAAGAAATACCACTACCCAAATCCACCACAACAAGCAACTCATCCCTACCTAATAAGAAAAGTAAAAATTGGGGTACGTCCTCTTAAATAGACTTATAATGAATTGAGTCCGTCAAGAAAACTTATTTGATGATAAGTTCATTTTTTTATATTACTCATAAGTACTTAAGTCCACTATTTTTTTAAATCTCAAAAATACCATTAACAGTATTATTGTGTTCAATTATAGAATCTTTAAAGATCTTGAAAGTTACTTTAAATTAATTTCTTAAATTATAAATTATTATTCCTTAATTTACACATAAATTAAAATTCAAATTTATACTCTATCTGGTTAAAAGAAAACCCTCTCATTCAATAACAAATGCAAACATTCACAATAACAATTGCAAGCCGTAATATAATATCTATTTTTTTCTTCAAAGTAACATCAAATTTGTATGCACAATAACACAATAAATTTAACAAAACTCAGGAGAATATATGTTGCACAGTAACATTAACTAGATTTTTTTTGCACAGTAACATTAATGAAATATTTTTTCCTTCACAGTAACAATAATTTTCCCTTACTTTTCACAAAATACGGTCCACAAATCGAAAAATTACATTATTTAGAGTAGTAACACATAATCGTCAATTGAATTCGGACACTCATCACCACTTGTGAATGTCAAGACATCAAATATGTAAAAATAATTTTTCTTTTCCCTCATAATAACATCAACTTTTTCCACTAGTAGCATAATCAAGAATTTTTTGATTGTATTGCACAGTAAAAGATCTAAAAAATTGAAATCTATATCATTTAATTTAGTAACAATGAATCACATTTTGAAATTAGGAATGCAAAAAACAATGAAAATTTTGACGTTACTGTGAAAAAAAATATCTCGTTAATGTTACTCTGCAACATATATTCTCCTAAGTTTTGTTAAAGTTATTGTGTTACTGTGCATAAAAATTAGATGTTATTGTGAAGAAAAAAATAGATGTTATATTACGGTTTGCAATTATTATTGTGAAAGTTTGCATTTGTTATTGAATGAGAGGATCTTCTTTTAACAAGGAAGAGTATAAATTTGAATTTTAATTTAGGAGTAAATTAAGGAATAATAATTTATAATTTAAGAAATTAATTTAAAGTAGCTTTCAAGATCTTTAAAGATTCTATAATTGAATACAATAATACTTTTAAGGGTACTTTTGATATTTAAAAAAATAGTGGACTTAAGTACTTATTAGTAATATAAAAAACGAACTTATCATCAAATAAGTTTTCTTGATGGACTCAAGTCATTATAAGAAGTCTATTTAAGAAGACTTACCCCAATTTTTACTTTTCTTATTGGGTAGGAATGGGTTGCTTGCTGTGGTGGATTTGGGGAGTGGTTTTTCTTGAATTAGATATGTCAATGGATACAATGATAAATATCTATAAAAGTAAAGGTGGGACCCATCTAATTCAATTATTCCTTGCCAAACATAAATTTGAATTGAATAACATACAAAATCCATTCAATTAAGTGTCTGAGTGGAGTTAGTTGGGATGAGTTAGGACACAAAAAATTCAGTCAATTTTTATCATCGTCAATTATTCAAATACACCCTGATACTTCCTCACTTTTTATCTCTCTTCTCAAGACGGCCTAGCCACCATATTTTCTGAACGTTAATCAAGTCCACCCCACAACCACCACCTCCACCACCACTACTTGGCCAAACCAGAACCATCAAGATCTACACTCAATTCTCAACTATCCAGGTCTGATGAAACCAATTCAGTGTGAACAAATGTTGAAACCTTAGCTGAAATCTATTGTTGAGTCAAATATTGTGCATAATTTAATAAATCTGTGTACCTGGCATTGGACTTACTTTTTTGTAGCCTTGTCTGATCCACAACTACTTCGCCGGTGTCTTCAATAGGAGCGCCATTGACGTGCATTCAAACGCGGTCTTATCGAAGTCGTGAGCCGCGGGACTGAGGTTCTTTCTTATCTCTCACTCTGTATTTCCCAATGCACCAACTGTATTTTCTCAAAGCGCACGACTATGGTCTCTCTCTCCATGCTGAGTGCCACATCTTTTACTTGATCTTCGAACTATGTCAATTTAATAAACTTTCAGTTTATTTTGCTTTCCACAGTTTCCTTACCTCGTTATTTTATTTGTTTCATCCCATGAATGAGATGATGACAGACTGCTGCTATACCATGGAGCTTCACCTATAAATAAAACAATTACAAATTCAGATGGT